>JAFBJT010110472.1:22850-34326 GCA_016785325.1 Chascanopsetta lugubris
ACGTGAGGGGGGGGCTGACATACACACAGGCGGAGCACGTTAGGGCGGGGCTGACACCCACACAGATGGAGCACGTTAGGGCGGGGCTGACATACACACAGGCGGAGCACGTTAGGGCGGGGCTGACACACACACAGGTGGAGCACATTAGGGCGGGGCTGACACACACACAGACGGCAGGGAAAGCAAGTGACCTAACTTATAACACTTTCAAAAGATTCATGTTCATGGTTAATGTTAATGATCGGCCAATGACATAATAACTTTAACGTTACTGGCCAATTACGTTATTGCCGCAAACATTTTATTACATTTATTACATTTAAAATGGATTATTACGTTATTGGCTATTTTTGGCTACTACTGTTATTGGTTGCAACAAGGAGGTGAACATTCCTGGCTGGACCCCAGTAAAACATACTTGAAAAGGGAGTGGTGTGCTAACCAAAGTCATCGTTTACCAGATCCACCCCTCCATTCGCAACCATAGCAACATGTTACAGCTGCATCATCGACCCCCCCCACCCCCACCACCCCCACCTCATTCCAGCAGGTTTCAGTCACATTCCTACAGCTGTTTCCCTGCTGATTGACAGGCTAACAGAGAACACGACCTCCTCGTCAATCAGCCGAGCACATTCCTCCACCCAGCCGCGCCACACGTCGCTGTGCGATGCCGGTCAGTTCTGTGTTTATGGCTCCTGCGCTTTTATTGCAAGGCGGCGCACAATAACACCACCTCCCTCTCAGAGGTGACGAGAACAGAACAGTTCACTCCGCGACTCTCTGCGCGGCAAGGCCGAGTAACCTCAAAAGAATCCGCCGGCTACCATCATCACACTTTCACTTTTTCAGTGTGTTTACATTTTCACATGTATGTAAATGCATGTACAATATTTGCAACTTGAATGAATGATTATCAATATGAGTCATGGATGAGCCATGACCTCGTACCTTTGGCAAGGCCGAACAACCCTGGATAATTCTCTGATTTCTATTGTAGAAGTATAGAAGCCAAAAAATGGAGAGGTGTGAGAACAAACATTATTTATATGTCATGAATCACTGATTCCTGGCACCGCTCCACTGCACCAATGTTTTTCAGCCTCTTGTCTTTGTAAACCATCCAGAGGACTTTGAGCAATCCCGAACGAGCAAAGTGAAAACATACGCTCATTGTCAATAGACACATAGATGTCGTGCATAGCGCATATCTCCACCAAGATCCGACAGTCCTTCACAATCACAGTTGTTCCTGAATTGAGTGGTGATCTCCTCCGTGATTTTTTTGATCCTGCATATCAGAACATGTCCTCCTCAGCAGAGGTAACTAGATCGATTATGTCCTCTGTGCACGGCACAGAGCACTTTATTTTCTTAACTCTTACTTTAAGTTTCTTTAGCGCTTGTATTCGTTTTATTTTTTTAACTTCTCTTTTTTAAACTGTTTTTTAAAATCTTTTTTCTAACATGTCTGTGTGACGGGAGACATTGAATGGTGTAAACTGTGTTTGGACTGTACACATAAATCAACGTCCTCAAATGTCCTTGAGATCAACATCGGATGAAAAATAAATAAAAAACAAACGCACCCATTGTAAAAGGTTTAGACAAAAAAAAGGTGTGTTGTGATGACCAGAATGATTCATTTTTCATCAAGAAAAGCCAAAGAGTGGCCTTTAGTGCATGGTCCACTGGATAATATGGTAAAATATCATATCACTATGTGAAATATTTCAAACAGCACCATTCATGACCCAAGTAATGAGTGTTGGGTAGATAAGGTTAGAGGATCTGTCCTGCTTTGAGAGGTCTGCAAGACGTGACAGACAGCTATATAAATACAGAGCATCTACCATTCTTCAAGCTGTCATTATCAGGCTGTCATGTGTAGTAAACAGTGGTAAACAGACCCAATACATTTGGCATGTTTGGTGGGAAACACTGTCATAAATTGTAGTTTCTTTTTTTTCTCAACCACATCATTCCAGTTGTCCGTCCAGTCGTGTTTAAGTGTAAATCTTTAAACTAAGAGACAAATCGAAGAGAAACAACATTGTTGTCAATCAGACGTATCAAAATCACCACCAGGACCCAGTGACCCTACACACGTATTGATCTGCTTTTAATTTTCTTGAAAGGTACAGTGTGTAAGATTTGGTGACATCTAGAGGTGAAGGTGCATGTTGTATCCATCACCTCACCCTCACCCTTCCGATCATGAAGGGGGACCTATAGTAGACTCCAGTTGTCATTAACTCTGGGATAGTGTATAAACATGGCGGCCCCCACAGAGAGGACCCAATCCTCATGTAAATGTTTGATGGGATTATTTAAGGGTAATGGAAAAAAATAAAGCATTTAGGTCATTATGCATTCATGAAGACGCCAGTCTGTGGTTGTTTTGTGATATTTTTAGAAGTGACAAAAATGGCCAAAAATCTTACACACAGCACCTTTAAGTAATCCTGCCAACTAGTACAAACAAACACGTGACTTTCTTGGAAGAAGTGATAAGCATGGCACTCGGACATAATGAGCGGGATGTCAAACGTGGATTCCCTCGACCAACCCATTGATCTGTTTTCATTCTGAAAGTCAGGATTCCTGTGGAATGCTACTTACTCACCAACCGTCACACAAACCATGCCCCAGGTTGAGTGATGACAGACAGAAGAGAACATTCTGTATCTGAACAGTTGCATCACAAATCAACACATCTGTGTTGCTCTTCACATTAATGATATTCTTCATAAATCACAGATCCACCCCGTCACTGCTATCTGCACCAATTACAATGGCTTTTCTTGGGATTTCCACGGGGCCCAACCCTCTACCAAGTGTTATCAACACTCTTTTGGTATTGTTTACAACAACAGAACACTGGTGACAGCACTTTCTCCTTGGACGATTGAATAGTTTAGCCACATTTAAGGGCTACGGCTGCTGAAAGCGGAAAATGAGAGCGACAACTCTCCGAAACACGAGGTAAATATAAGCGATGAAGTTCAGCAGTTTGGCAGGAGGCTTAGTGCCCTTTGTATCGTGAGAGCTCAGAGTGCCACACCTTGTAAATCTTTGACTGAGAGCACACACACAGAACACAGTGAACTACTGTTCCTCTTCTGAAGTCTCGAAAGCCAAAACAGCACAGTGAGGTTTCCTACATTTACAAGTTGGATCCAAAAACACAGGATCAAAGCCACACGCAAAGACAAGTTTACGAAGTTTAACCTGTTTTAAGTTTCAGGAATCAAACTAAATAATAATGATGACTGACATTACCCTTTGACACATTCAATTACAAGTCTAGCAGCAGAACCCACACACACACACACACACACACACACACTCTCAGAGGAAAGTACGTCCATTTTAATCAAGTGAGCACAGCATTTGTCGGAACTGGTTTGTTTTCTGTCTGACTCTCGTACTCGGTAGTTTGCAGGCAATGTCGACAACTCCTCACTCTGCCCATTCATGCCTTTGTACAGACTTCTTCAGGACTGCTGCCAGAATGTTCAATAGCCTCGGTGACGACATATCTGGAATCTATACCGGTCTCACTGTTTTGATCTTTATTTAAAAGACAACTGCGAGTCAACTTTAAATAATTCGATTTTGTCATTATTTTGAAATGAGACTTTTGTCTTGTTCAAGGTACAAGGGACATCTACAGTTGTTGCTTGTTGAATATTTCTTCTTTCTGCTGAGCCTGTAGGTGGACCAGGTCATTAAAACTGAAAAGGTGTTTCATTTGTTCATTTGGGACTAAAGTGGACCCTTTAGCCAAAATCTACACACTGGACTTTTACATTTTTTAAAAAGTGCTTTGTTTTACTTAATTTGATTTTTTATTTTTTTTAACAAATATCTAAACTATTTAATTGTGCCGCAGCAACGCAAAAGCAAAATCAGACACCACCAACACAAAATATGAACAACACCAAAATACCCATATCACTAGAAAAGCCCACAGCCGTGCATTTATGCATTCATCAATACCTTCATGACCTGTATAGCTAAGCGATATATTAATACAGAGTATTTACATTATAGCTTCTCAGTGCAAAAGACTTAAACCAAAAAAAAACAGCGGGGAAAAAAAAGAAACAAAATTAAAAGCTATAGCAGAGCAGTGCCTGTTCAAACTGCCTGCGCGTTCTTTCCATTATCCGTGCACAAGGGCAGTATCCAGCACTCTGATCCAAGGCCTTGCTCTCTCTCTCTCTCTCCCTCTCTCCCTCCCTCTCTCTCTCTCTCCCCGTCTCTCTCTCTCTCTACATGTTGCACGGTGAAAAGTAAACACCATTATTTCAGCTCCATTGTTCATGTCTTTTTACAAACTTCTGCCAGGGTTTTGAACTTGGGTCCCAGCGTGTTTAGGAAGTCCAGGTTTTCGCCGTCGCCGAAGTCGCTGCAGCACCCCACAGAGCCGGCTGCCGAGCCCACGCCCTCGTACCCGTATGAGTGGATAATGTCGTTGGCGAATCGCTCGTCCTCCTCCGTCCCCAGGTAGCCCAGTTTCTGGTGGACAAGGGGAAGGATGTTATTACTCTGAGTGAGCGATCCCTGGGCAACGGGGGAGAGAGGATGCCAAGGCTGCTCAGGATATGACAGGCGGTCAGATATTACACAGCGGACAAACAGTTCACCAGCAAATTACACAAACTGTATTTCTGGCCGAGACGCTGAGAATTATTAAAGTTTGCAGAGGATACTATCGCAGCTTTCGGGGAGCAAGATTGCATTACACAGGAGAGACGCCTAAGCTCCGCCGGATAGCAGAGAAGTTATTATGCCTCAGAGGTGCACGTATCTGAGTGCATTCAATTCTGCCCCTGTCCTGGATCGCCTCTTGTGTTATCACCTGCGCATAATAGTGCTGCACAATGAATATCAAAAACGCTCCGACCACTATGACAGTAAAAACATCAGTACCTGGTGGAGATAAATCCCGTTTGTTTGCCAGTTGTGGAGAAATCCGAAGTCCTGGTAAAGTTGCCTGTTCTCAAAGTTCACGCCGCTGCCAACCAGCTGGCAGCCATACTGGCCTCCGAACTGAGCGTCGTACTGGCTGCTGTCGTACTCCTGCATGTCGACGCCGGACTTGTACATACAGTTCTCGTGTATGCTTTGCCCTCCGATCGTGCTCATGCTCTTCACCCCCTGGTATCCCGCGTTCAGCAAAGACTCCTTCACCGAGCCCTTTGTTACTTCGTCACCCATCGTGTTGGTGAGGGGCAAGAAGCTGATGTCCTGTGGAAACAAAAACAATTATTGTAAAGTGATGTGCTCGTGTTCTGGTTCATAGTCTTAATTCAGTTGATCCCTCTACTGCTGCAGCTCCTATTTTCATCCTTTATCTGAAATGCTAGATTTGATTCTATTTCATGGATGCCTTTTGAGTGTTCCCCCCCCATGTTTTACAGTCCTTTAGTGGGCAGTATGGGTGCTCTGTGAATGTAGAGGTGGTTTCTAGTTGCAATACATTCGTTTCACAGCAGGGTGCACTCTTTATCACCGGAAAAATACCTTTACGCAGGCTGCTTAAACATCATGTCCTCGATTTTCATTCCACTTCATTCCACACGTTGTTACAACTGACAATACTATGGCCGTCAATGTGATATGTCAGTGGACAGGACACTTCCCTCATCAGCTGGGAGACCAGTCACAACCAAATATGACCCATGACATATAATGGGGTCACCGGATGAAATGTAAAATAGAGCAACTGAAAGACCCATCCCTACCGTCCTCTGCTCTGAGCGCCAGCTGGCTGACGCTAGTTTGACCGGTTAACTACTTTGCATTATGTCAATATGGGACATGGTGTCATAAAGACTCAGGAGTTAAAAAAACAAAACAAAATAAAGCACAAATTGCTTCCTTGTGAAGCATGCAATAAGCATATAAAAATATCCTTGAATATGTTTCCAGTCGATGCTCTTACCACTTCGTCCCCTCGACCCTCGGTGTTCGATTTGAGTATGATTCCACCGCTGTCCGCTGTGTCCTCGAGCTCTAGCTTTTCCGTCTTCGTCGTACAGAAGAAGAGGAGGAGTAAAACTGTCGGAGCAAAGTTAGAAATGAGTGCACAAACATTGTCGCTGTTTCTCGAGTGGCAGGCGCCTCCAGATGGTGCGGCAGTGTGGCGCGCACGGTGCATAACGCAGCAGCAACTCGATCTTCTACTTTCTGTCACCCTTCCTGACTTTTACTCATGCATAAGTGCAAAGCCCCTGTTCTCACGGATCAGCACAGCGCAGCCCCGACTATTCGGCTGGCGGGCGTGTGGCGGCCGGGTACTCACAGAGCAGCAGGAGAAGGAGCAGAGGCAAAAGCAATGCCAGCAGGCCCAGGCCCCCTAATGCCGTTGAGATGTCCTTGGCCAAGCAGGCTCCGTTCCTGCACTGGCAGATCCTGACTGCCACCGTCTGTGTTTCTCCAACGCCCTGCAGGTCTGTAATGTCCACTGGAACACTGTAGATCCCATTTGGAAGGTCTTTGCGGTGTGACAGTGTCGCTGCTGTGCCTGTGGAGCCAAAACACACTTGGATTGAGGCATTCGCCATTTCCTTGGACTATTTTAAAGTGCACTGTTGCTTTGCTTGATTCGATGGTCGCGAGTAAATGAGATGAAATTATTTATAATTCCGTAAAAACAAAAATAGAATATTCAATAATCATCAATTGATGACATATGAATGTACATATTGACGTTTTCGTTTCCCTAGAATGATGCTTAAGATCTTACATCAGCAGCACATCCTCTCCTCGGCGGTCGCCCTGTTGTACCTCATCACTAAACAAATAGCTTCTCAGTCGAATCAGAACTGAGCTGCATACGTAGGTTTTCCTACATTCAGCTTCGACGTGGAACCTCGCCACAAGATATCAGTAAAGTGTGCACACTGGACCTTTAAATAAATCATCTGATATGAGTATTAACCTCAGACGCTCATATTGGTTGTGCTCTAAATCATCAGCTTCCGCGTAAGTCACGTCTGTGCTCGGCCTCTGTCAAACGCAACTCTGCGCACGCGATAAACGAGTCCACCTACCGTTAAATCTCGTCAGTGTCCACGTGTCGTCGCTGTCAGCGGCCATGCTGAAGGTGAACGGGGCGGAGAGGGGAGCCTGGTCTTTGTCCTCGGCCACAATCAGCACCGAACCATGCTCGCCGTTCTTCTCACAAATGATCTTCTCGCCGACGGGGACGGTTGGTACGTTGTCGTTGACGTCCTCCACCACGATGATGACTGTGCCTGTGCTGGATTTGGAGCCTGAAAAGCACAGGTGTGACGTCATCACTCACACAGAGCATAGGTGCTGACGGTTAGGACTCAATGAACTGCCTTTGGTCACATTCTGGCACTGCCTGTTGACGAGCTGTCACTCGTCTGGATATCACAAATTCTAGTCACCGCCTGGCACAAGAGCCCCGTCTGCACATTAGACCAAGTATCACTGAGTCATCAGAAAAGACTGATGATCGTCCCCCGCCGTCAACAGGTGAGACAAAGCCACGACGGTTTGTTCAGACAGATACTGGTGAGGGTGGGGCGGTGGATCTCATTAACCCTCGGCTGGCGGTACAAATGCCAGTAAAAGACGCGGCGCGCACGTCATGTAGTGAGCTGACGCAGCAGTCCATTGAAAGCAGTCCCCAAAACATCTCTTTGTGAGTGACGGGGAAGACGAATGAAGGCCAAACCGACAGTCAACGTATGAAAAAGGTGTTGGGTCTCAAAAAGGAATTGAGGGCAGCACAATCAGGCACTGATGGGCCGACTGGAGCTTGAGATCTTTTCTCTATCCGGTTCACGGAGCGTAAAGAGACTTACTGGCGTCAACGGCTTTCACGGTGAAGTTGTAGATTCCATCGACGACAAAGTCAGACTCTCTGTCAATGGTGTTTGCGACCCTCAGCTCCCCCAGGTTTCTGTCCACAGTGAACCAGTTGGCATTGTCTGTGGCCTTGTAGTACCTGTAAGAGACAGTGGTGGCAAATGTGGTCATCATCAGCACTGTGTTCAGGTGTCGACGAGCCGTGACTTAGTTAGAAGTAGAGCGGAAACAATATCTCGATTAATCCACCATAATTGATGATGAAAATGTCCTGAATCGATTCCATCGAATCTTTGTTTTTCTGCGACTTTTGGTTGAGGAATTGACTTTACGTACGACAGATGTTGGTCGTTAAAGTGGTGTTCATGAGGATTGGCTGCAGCCGTCTCTGACTACACCGCACCACATTGAGGTTACTTTGTGTTGAGATAACTCACTTGATGTCGGTGATGGTCTTCTCGGGATCGGAAGCCGTGTAGCTTCCTATCAGCGTGCCGTTGGCTGTGTTCTCTTTGACCATGAAGCGGATGTTGGGGGCAGTGAACTCGGGCCCCTCATCGATGTCGGTGACAGTCAGGTCCACGGGGATGGACAGCCACTGAGCATCGGTGTTCGTCAGCTCCGCTTCATTGCGCGCCATGATCTCCAGCTTGACGTTTTTCATTTTCTCGTAGTTTAAAGGCTAGGGCAAAGAAAACATGGAAGGTTGTGTTAGAGAAACCATCTCGTGTCATGGCTGTTTCATGGCATTTCTTTTTCAACTGTTATAATTGCTTTCCATTCACAGGAAATATTATGGAAATATTGAGGTAAATGTGTTATGTTAGTACTTGTTAATCTGGAGGAATTCCATAGTGATAACTTTTCTTTCTAAAGGACGTCTATTTTAATAGCAATATCTATATATTACATTTAAAGGAATTTTTATTATATTTCACATGTTACTCAAATGTGTATATATATATGTATTTATAGGAATTCTACAGGGATATTTATGAATTGTGTATTAGGAATGTAAAGAGAAATACTGAGATCATTTATAGGAATATTAAAAGAAACAATAATTCATTTATTTTGCCTTATATTGATTATAGTATTAGTTTTTCTACAATACATTTTTTACAAATAGAATTTTTTTGTCACAGATGTGCGATTTCATAATCTGTGATGTTAATTTCATTACTCATCACGGGCTTATTACTAGAACTGAGTGTAAGTATCCCAGGAAGTTCCTGATCTGTAAATGACCGTGAGGGAGGTTGATGCTGAATACGATGCCGCAACAGTTTTGTTACATCTGCTGTTCTGAAACTGTGCGTCAGGGGAAGTTTTGAAACCCTGAACTGAATCATCTGATCCGCAAGTGTATCTCATGCTCACTTTGACCGCTCAGTCACTTTCTCCCCTTGACTCCTCAGCCACTCCCCCGTGGTAATTGACGTCATTATAATAATAAAACTAACAATAAGTTGCACTCACCTTGGCGGCGTACAGCAGCCCCTCGTTTGTTTTGGGGTCGGTGTCAACCCTAAACATGCCGTCTTCATTTCCTTTACTGATAGCGAACTTTGCTTTCCAGTTTGGAGTGTTCACCAAATCCTTGTCCTCCACGGGAATTCGAAGGATGAGTTTTTCAACTTCATTTTCTTTGACGGTGGCTGTGTACTGTGCCGAGGAAAACAAAGTGGGATTTTTAAATCACAACCCGCTACGTTTTATTTTACTGTCCAAAACACATGAACGACGCGGTTGTTTTTGAAATATCCACAGTACTTACAGATGCTTTTGTAAATGTGGGTGGGTTGTCATTGATGTCTCCCAGAGTAATAGTGGCCGTTCCCGTCCTAAATAACCCCTTTTCACTCCCATCCATATCTTTGATTTGCACTGTCACCATATGCTTGTCTTGCACCTGAAGAGGAATATGGCAAAACGATATGAGAGAAAGATAAACAACTTGTTAAGGGAATGCAAGAGATCTGTTACAAGCATGTGAGGTATCTTGTTTCTATTTTCACTTCCGGTGTAAATTATTAAGCGCTCACCTCCCTGTCCAAGGTGTTGGTTACTGTGGTGATGACACCGTTCTGCCCATCAATGGAGAACAGGTCTGCCCCAGTCAGGAGAGAATATCTGATCTTGACGTGGAGGGTACCCACTTCGTCTCTGTCCGAGGCATTCACCCTCCCCACCACCAGCCCTGAAGGATGAAACGTGACAAATCAGGGTTATTATCGTCACTACCATACACAGAAGCACTACTGCTGCGTGGCTCATGCACCTCACCTTTGCTTTGCTCGAGGACAGTGAACTGCAGGGGTGATATGAATTCTGGAATGTTGTCATTTTGGTCGTCCACATTCACTTCCATTTCCAAAGGCTTGTCCGTGGGCATGTGAGTAATCTTGTCAAAAACGCTGATCAAAAACTGTGCGGGAGATTTTCACAAAATGAATTCATACAAATGTGAAAATGCACAAGGGATGTCATGCTGTTCATGTATCTTTGAAGACATCAATGTGAGGACAGGATCAACACTGAGCTCACGGCTTTCAAGACACACGAGTCAATCAGCTATTGTTTGAAGTTTGTAATATTTGCACATATAATTTGAACAGATGTTCCTCACTTACTACGAATCGTGGGAACTCCTCGCGATCCACTGGTTTGTGAATTGAAAGAGTTGCTGCTTCTCTATCAAAGGAGAACAGATTGACTGGAGGCTCGTTGATCCCAGGTCCACTGATGGTGTAGTACACACTGTGCTTGACTTCAGAATCGGACACAATCTGCAACACAAATCCTAAGAATTCATACAATATAGACGACAGGCAAAACCATCGCTCATAGTTAACGGAGGGGTGGAGAACATGCGGCTTGTTACTGTAGTTTGCAAAACAGTTGGGTAATACATGAGGAACACATGAAAAACAAACTGCGCCATTCCTACACATGATTCCTCTTCATTTTCCATCGTGGTCAGGAGATAGCGAGGGCTGACCGCTAACTCGAAGATCTATGGTTTGATCCCTGTCTCTTCCAAGTGGCATTCCAAAGTTTTCAAATCAGACACAGAATCACAACTTGTCCCTGAGACAGGATATGAATGGCAGAAAAAGTGGTGTGCATACAATATAGTGTATGTACACCACTGTGTATATTTGGCTTGAAGTGTTATAAGAGTGACTTAGAACTAAACGCAGCTAAACCACTGTCATTTTTTGAAAACAAAAAAGTAAAAACAACAACAGAACTTATACGTTTCAGAAGGTGATTTTTCCCCAGATCTTTTCCTCATGCGCAACCATGCTGAAATAAAAATTGGCCGGGTTCCATCCCTCCATCTAAATAGGTGAAAGGATAGAACCAGTGACGTTGTATTTCCATACAACTTCAGCAGACATGAGAATAATAATAAAAGAACCTTCTAGTTAGAGGTGGAGGTTAGTCCCTGCATAATGTGACTGAAAGGTGTGTCTGTGTATTAATGAGAGAATGTGACAGGAGGATTCGTGGGGAAAAGTGGACCAAGTGTGTTCCAAATACACTTGAGACCGGTTTAGTGTGCATCTCATGACATCGTGCGAGATAAATAAAAATCCCAGATGAGCTCCTTATTCCA
>JAFBJT010110472.1:37817-51326 GCA_016785325.1 Chascanopsetta lugubris
GGCGCCCGGCGCTCCAGCCGGTGCACCAGCATCCCGGCCAGCGAGCAGAGCGCCATGACGGGCATGACGGCCAGGTGGAAGCCGTAGAAGACCAGGAAGGCGGGGAGGCGGAGCTCCGGCCGGCTCACCCACACGTGGTAGAGGATGAACACCGTCACCCCGGCGACCAGCACCAGGCCGCCGGACACCAGGCCGTAGATGACCCCGCCCCGGGACACCATCTGGAGGGTGAGTTTGTGGGCGGCGTGGCGGTGACCCGGGGTCAGGCGGCGCCCGACGTTCTTCCACAGGACGTAGATCATGCAGCTCGCCATCAGGTAGAACTCCATGTTGAACGGGTAGAAGATCTCGAAGCCTTTCCTGAAGACCAGGCAGGAGGCGCTCGCACTGCAGCGACACAGCGTCCCGTTTCCTGCAGACAACAGCGCCACCTCAGGACGGCTCCACCTCTTAAAGGTGCAGTGTGAACGATTCTGCTCATTTCAACAAACTGACATTTTGTTTGTAATCACCGACATGTTCTATTCTTTTCCATTGCACCAGTTGTAGTACCAGTACCTGCTGAGTCATCGTCTCTGTACCTGCTGAGTCATCGTCTCTCTACCTGCTGAGTCATCGTCTCTCTACCTGCTGAGTCATCATCTCTCCACCTGCTGAGTCATCGTCTCTCTACCTGCTGAGTCATCATCTCTGTACCTGCTGAGTCATCATCTCTCCACCTGCTGAGTCATCATCTCTGTACCTGCTGAGTCATCATCTCTGTACCTGCTGAGTCATCATCTCTCTACCTGCTGAGTCATCATCTCTGTACCTGCTGAGTCATCATCTCTCCACCTGCTGAGTCATCATCTCTCTACCTGCTGAGTCATCATCTCTCTACCTGCTGAGTCATCGTCTCTGTACCTGCTGAGTCATCTCTCTACCTGCTGAGTCATGGTCGTCCTCTGATGAGTTGGCGTAACTGAACCTGAGGCCGTCGCTCTTCTCTAACTCGATCTCCTGGTGGATGGTGTCCTCGGTGACGGCGCTGAGCCACAGCAGCAGGTCACATGACAGGAGGAGCATCAGGCCAGACCTGCATCCACACAACAACAACAACAACAACAACAACAACAACAACAACAACAACAACAACAACATGCAAATATACACATGAACAACTGTGGAGCGCCAACACAGGAGAAACACGACACAGCAAAGGTGTGAAAAGACATCAGCGCTCTGTCTCACCTGGTGATGATCTTGTGTTTGTGGACACAGTCTTTGGAGTGAAGCCACAGTAAATATGTCTGCCGAGGGAGAGCCGAGAGATTAAAGGTGCAGTGCGCAGGGTTCAATGTAAAGAACTCGTATCGAGTAGAATACGTGTAATCACACATTATTTTCATGACCCGACAATGATCCCTTTGTATTTTACATACAGGAAGTGGGTCCTCGTCTATGGAGGCGGCCATTTTGTGCCGCAATGTATTTACAGTCTCTACAGCAGCCGAGAAAGGACACAATAAACAATAGCCGAAGGCTGATATGTTCTTATACGCGTTTGGGGCATTCGGCCGCATTATCCAACGTCACCACTAGAGGTCACTCAAATCCTTCACACTGCACCTTTAAAGCCTGACACACACGAGCCTGAGTCACTCACTGTGTTGACACAGTGACATGAGGCCTCTGCTTGAACTGGTTGAACCAGTTACAGAAGATTAAGTTCATATTTCTGCATGAATGATTTTTTAAATCTCACCTGTTCTGACATGTAAATATCAACCTGATTTACTACTGAACATGTACTTTACATGTACTTTACATGTACTGTACATGTACTTTACATGTACTGAACATGTACTTTACATGTACAGTACATGTTCATAATCAACATTTTAATTTATTGGTTTATTCATCTATTTATTTCAGAGTGAAAACCTCCTCAGATCTATTTAAGGTGTCATACCGACAGTGACCACTGGGCGGCGTTGATCTCCAGGTGAGTTTGACTTGTTCCTCTTGATTAAACCTCATATTCACCTGCAGGATCAGAAACGGAGCCTCCACGAAGGCGGAGAGCAGGGTGGCGGCGGGCTGACAGTCCCTGACGCCGATCAGATACCCGATCCTGCAGACCAGGACCAGGACGCTGAACCCCGAGAAGACCACCAGGACACCTGAGGAGGACAGGAGGTCAGAGGTCACTCAGAGGTCACTCAGAGGTCCAGGTCCGATCCAGGGCTCAGATGAGCATCTTACAGATGACCGTGGTCCCCCCGGCGTGGTGGTCTTGATGTGGACTGATCCCGGGTTGGTTCCGGGCCCAGAGCAGGAACCAGAGGAGCCAGATCAGCCCCACCCCCATCAGCATCAGCACGAACACCTGGGGCTCCTGGTGCTTCAGCTTCTCCGGGTTAAAGACCTGCCCGCCCACCAGAGCCGCCCCCAGCAGGACCAGGTTCATCCCCAGGAGACCCGAGATCAGACGCCGCCCACTGGGAACCCACAGCAGCACCGGGTCCAGCTCCTGGTCCTGGTCCTGGTTCTCTGCTTCATCACAGGTGGGGTTTCCTCGTGTCTCCCTGCAGGTGGGTTCCAGCTCCATGGCTCCAGGATCAGGATCCATCCTCAGAACTTTGGTTCCCTGCGGTTCCTCCTGGTTCCTCCTGGTTCCTCCTGGTTCCTCCTGGTTCCATGCAGCAGGTCTCGTCTCCTGCAGGTGAAGCCTCAGCATGTGGAGACACGCAGGTGAAACTGAAGCCTCTTCCTCCAGCCTCCTGCGCCGCTGTGGGTGTGGTCACTCGCATTAAAGCCAAACACTCCTTTGGAAGGAAATCCACAGCTATTGTTTACTTTTCCAGATCGCCTGCTTGTTTACCCGCTGCTCCTCGGAACCCGAGTGTCCCGGTTTGAACCTGATCCGGATCTTTACGGGGCCTGGTTCTGGATCTGTGGCGCTATTCTACTTTGAAAGTCTTTATCAGCTCGACTCTGCCACTGTTTGCGTTCCTGTGGCACCAGGAACTCATTCATGAATGTGTAACCTGCGTCTTATCACAGGCTCCGCCCCCAAGTAGCAGCTGATAGTTGAATCAGAGCCGATAATCTGCGGCAGTCGACACTGGAGAAGCTTCTGAAGGTTTTGGAGCATTTAAAGAATAAAACTATTATCTCTATTTCTCAGCTTTGACTTTTCAAATAGCAGCTGAGTTTGTAGTTTTATTCATTTATTTATTTATTGTGAAGGGCTGAAATAATGTGGATTAAATTCAATTGAACTGAATAAAATAAGATGACACCAGATAGAATGAGACAGAAGTGACAGGGTATGATTCTTCAGAAGCATCAAATTTAAGAAAAAACTAAATTAAATTTAAACCAAAATAAAAAGGAAAGTTATTGAATTGGTTGATTTCAATATTCTCCACTATTTAAATGAACTTTTAACAACATTAATTTAGACAGGAAGTGTTAAATAATAAACAAATCATATATTGATAAACATTTGTATTTGTTCTTTAAAACAGTAAATCCTTGTGTTTGAGTTGGAGTCAAAGAGATGATAGAACTCAGCTGGTCGGGTCGGTTCCGTGTCACAGCTCCTCCTCCTCTGATGATGATGATGATGGTGATGATGATGATGATGATGATGATGATGATGATGATGTCACAGTGATGATGAAGAGACTCGCTGCAGAATTAAACTCATCTGTTTATTTTTCATTGGTCAGAGAAAATTAATGTTTGCTTTAATCTGGAAATGAAGCCACAGGATGTGTGTGCGTGTGTGCGTGTGTGTGTGTGTGTGTGTGTGCGTGTGTGCGTGTGTGTGTGTGTGTGTGTGTGTGTGTGTGTGTGTGTGTGTTCTGTCTGCAGGAAGTCAAACATCAGTCAGAAACATCACTTCCTCATCAAACATCATTCAAAAGTCATTTTGTAGGTTTATTACTTATTCACATCCTCCGCACAGTCGCCTGCACTTAGACATAAACAATGACATCATATTTGTTATTATCAAACATGAAAAAACACATGGTTGTGCTAGCGAAGCTACCGTTAGCTTAGCAATGTAGTCATGACGTAACTGCTGACTCAGTTAACAAATGTAATTTTCTTAAGTACTTTATATAATTTATATGAGTAATACATATGAAATTGTACAATGTTTTGCTGGGCTAAAATCTTCACATTTATTCAGGGGGTGTGGTTATTAGGACATTAGCACCGCCCCCGTTTTACGACAAGCACGCCTGCTTTCCGTCTCCGAGCAACCAGCTCCTCCAGCCGCTCCGCTCTCCGGCAGCACTCTCTCCCCGCTCAGCACGCGCCGCCCCCGGGCCCGAAGTTCCGTGAACATCGGGGGCAGAAGCTCCGTAACCCTCCATGGAACCGAGCCCGGAGTGAAGCCGGGCTGCCGGGCAGCAGCTGAGGCCGCGGCCGGGGCCGGGGGCAGCGGCCGCCGCCATGAACGACAGGTACCACCGGGCGGCCAGCGACGGTTACCTGGGCGTGTTGAAGGAGGCGACGCGGAAGGAGCTGAACGCGCCGGATGAAGATGGGATGACACCGACTCTGTGGGCCGCCTACCACGGCCACCTGGAGGCGCTGCGGCTCATCGTGAGCAGAGGGTGAGTCCGGGGAGCGGGCACCGGGGAGCGGGCACCGGGGAGCGAGCACCGGGGAGCGGGCACCGGGGAGCGGGCACCGGGGAGCGAGCACCGGGGAGCGAGCACCGGGGAGCGAGCACCGGGGAGCCGGAGGGTGCCGGTTATCCGGGGCTGTGGAGCCGGGACAGGGGCACACAGAGCGGGGGAGGGGGCTGAGGAGGGGGGTCCTGGTTCCTCTCATTTGTTTAACCTGTAAAACTCAAAATAAAGTTAATTCATCTAAAAACTAAATATTGTCTTTGAATAAGTGATTAGATTTAATCATTAGTTCCATTTCTTATCATCATATTTTCCACCTTTCAATTTTTATTTGATTAATTTTTTTTTATTTTTAATCACGAGGAGATTTACTGTCTTTACTCGGTACAATTTAATTTGTGATTTTTTTAATATACTAATTTGCAACTGTTGCTGATAAATGGCCTTTTATGTATTAAGCATAAAACATGTATTTATTTATTTTTCAGTTCTGCAGATCAGATCAGACCAAACCTGAAATATGTAAACACCATTCTCACTTTTTATAAAGAAAATAAAAACAAGATAAATGAGACGGGGAAAGTAAATGAAGTAAACAGAAACATCCTACTACACATGAATAATTATATTGAGGCCCTGACTCCTCCCCCTCATCAGATCTGCACTTTGATACATTTTAACAGCCTCATTACAAACAAAGGTCAGTGCGGAATCGAACCCCCGTCACAATCAATCGGTTCATCTCTCATGTCAGTGGCAGGTTTATCGCCGAGGAGAAGATGAGTCTGAAGCTGCAGACGAAGCAAAGGTCACAGTTTTGAATTATAACTTCCTGTCAGCGGGTGAAACCACCGTTTATTCACTTCATCACATTTACATCATTTAAGAAAAGCTCTTTGTTGACATTATTCTAAATATTAATATTAACTAGTGGAAATCGTGTAAACAACAATGCCCTCAATCAAAGCTCTTGATTTAGAGACCTCCTAGTGGCCAAGTTACATATTACACATTTAATAGAATGTATTTTCCTAGTTAAACTTAAAAGTGAATTCACTGAGTTTCTCTATTGTTTGTTGCCATTAGTAAACAGGTTGTTGTTTGTTTTCATGTGTAAACAAGTTGTTGTTGTTTGTTATGATTAGCAAACAGG
The DNA here is from genome assembly GCA_016785325.1 of Chascanopsetta lugubris. Classification (NCBI taxonomy): domain Eukaryota; kingdom Metazoa; phylum Chordata; class Actinopteri; order Pleuronectiformes; family Bothidae; genus Chascanopsetta; species Chascanopsetta lugubris. Next base: position 43,602 of record JAFBJT010110472.1, read on the forward strand.
TGGTTGTTGTTTGTTTTCATTAGTAAACAGGTTGTTGTTGTTTGTTATGATTAGCAAACAGGTGGTTGTTGTTTGTTTTCATTAGTAAACAGGTTGTTGTTGTTTGTTTTGATTAGTAAACAGATTGTTGTTGTTTGTTGTCATTAGTAAACAGGTTGTTGTTGTTTGTTTTCATTAGTAAACAGGTTGTTGTCGTTTGTTTTCATTAGTAAACAGGTTGTTGTTTGTATGCTGTCATCAGTAGTTGTTGTTTCAGCTGTGACTCGTCTCTGTGGATCATGATCCTTTAACTGTCCTGTGAGATTTGTCCTGTTCATCCTCTGTTGTCTGACGTCATGTTCACTCTGTGCCAGCGTGTGGCGCTGCAGCAGCAGCAGCAGCAGCAGCAGCAGCAGCAGCTGAGCTGCGGCTGCAGGAGGTGGTGACCTCGTCCTGTGGTGTCTGGTTTGAGTGTGACAGATAAATAATGCAGAGTCGTCCCTGTCATGTTTAAACTGCTGAGCCTCAATTATTGATCAGTCATGTGGGCGGAGACCAAACAGGAAGGGGAGGAGCCTGAAACCACTGACTCATCAGTTCAGCTCTTTACTGGTTCACTGGTGACGGGAAGTTAATGAGGTCACTATCAGATAAAGCCCTGGTGAGGTCGTAACAGACTTTGATGTTTCCTTTGATTGATATCAAAGAGGTGAATCCAACATGGCGTCCTCTCTCTCCCTCTCTCTCTCTCTCCTCCCCTCAGGGGCGACCCGGACAAGTGTGACATCTGGGGGAACACGCCGCTCCACCTGGCGTCTGCCAACGGCCACCACAACTGCCTGTCCTTCCTGGTGGCGTTCGGCGCCAACGTGTGGTGCCTGGACAACGACTACCACACGCCGCTGGACATGGCCGCCGCCAAGGGCCACATGGACTGCGTCCGCTACCTGGACTCCATCGCCGCCAAGCAGATCACGCTCAACCCCAAGCTGGTGGGGAAGCTGAAGGAGCGGGCGTTCCGCGCCGCCGAGCGCCGCATCAAAGACTGCGCCAAGATGCAGAGGAAGCACCGCGAGCGCATGGAGAGGAAGTTCATGAAGGAGTCGGCGGCGCTGGACAACATGGACGCCATGAGTCTGTCCAGCTGCACCAGCGGCAGCACGCTGAGCCGCAGGTTCAATACCGTCACATCCAACATGCCATACTCACAGGTACTGAATCTGACTGGCCTTGTAGAATCAGACCATAAAGAAGTGTGTGTAGAATCAGTTTATATAGAAGTGTATGTAGAATTAGATTATATAGAATCAGTTTGTATAGAATCAGATTATATAGAATCAGATCATGTAGAATCAGTCCATGTAGAATCAGTTTATATAGAAGTGTATGTAGAATCAGATCATGTAGAATCAGTTTATATAGAAGTGTATGTAGAAACAGTCTGTGTAGAATCAGTTTATATAGAATCAGATCATGTAGAATCAGTTTATATAGAAATGTATGTAGAAACAGTCCATGTAGAATGAGTTTATATAGAATCAGTTTATATAGAAGTGTATGTAGAAACAGTCCGTGTAGAATCAGTTTGTATAGAATCAGATCATGTAGAATCAGTTTATATAGAAGTGTATGTAGAATCAGATCATGTAGAATCAGTTTATATAGAAGTGTATGTAGAAACAGTCTGTGTAGAATGAGTTTATATAGAATCAGTTTATATAGAAGTGTATGTAGAAACAGTCTGTGTAGAATCAGTTTATATAGAATCAGATCATGTAGAATCAGTTTATATAGAAGTGTATGTAGAACAGTCGGTGTAGAATCCATCCACACAGAACCTGTTCTGAGCTCTGGTGTGTGAGTGTGTGTGTGTCCTCAGGCCACGCTTCACGCCACCGCCAAAGGAAAAGCCAAGATCCAGAAGAAGCTGGAGAAGAAGAAGCAGGTGGACGGGACCTTTAAGATCTACGAGGACGGGAGGAAGAGCGTGCGCTCGCTGTCCGGCCTGCAGCTCGGCAGCGACGTCATGTTCCTCCGACAGGGAACCTTCGCCAACCCCAGAGAGAGGTCCCGCCTCAACATCCGCGACATGTTCCCCGCCGAGCACGAGCACGCCGACGCCGTGTCCCGCGCCATGAGCGACCCGGGCCTGTACGAGGCGGCGTGCTCCGAGATCAGCGCCGACTCCGGACGGGATTCGCTCTTCACCCGGCCGGGCCTGGGCACCATGGTGTTCAGGAGGAACTACCTGAGCGCCGGGATGTTCGGGATGGGGGGGCAGGACGAGAGGAGCGTGGCCGGGAGCGAGCCCGCCGGCCGGGCGCCCGACGTGCGTCTGCGCGGCCCTCTGCCTCGCCGCTCGCCGAGCTCGGACGCCGACAGTATCGGCAGCGCTCTGAGTCTGCAGGAGAGGAACCGGCGGGAGCTGGCGTGGGAGGAGGAGGACGTGGCGCTGGACCAGGACCAGGAGCCGGACAGCGCTCCTCTGGAGACCTTCCTGGCCTCGCAGGGCCTCGGCGAGTTCCTGCAGATCTTCAGGAGGGAGAAGATCGACCTGGACGCTCTGCTGCTCTGCTCGGACCGGGACCTGGCCGGGATCCACCTGCCCCTGGGACCCCGGAAGAAACTGCTGGAGGCCTGCAAGAGACGCTTGGACACTTTGGACGAACCGGAGGCCATCGAGGACACGGAGCTCTGAGGGCGGTGAGGAGAGTTTTCAATCTTTTCCATTTGATCTCGTCACCTGTCCCTCAGGTCTGAGTCTGTTTACACGAGGAGAGACGCCTCAGACCTTTAATACTCAGAGTATTAATACTCAGAAACATGCTGAACATGCAAAGGGCATTAACACACAGGACTCAGAAATATAGACAAAACAATGCTAGTTTTAGGTTTTTTAGTTCTCTGGACTACATCTGTTGACATGTCGTACCACAGTTGGCCACCGGGGGGCGCCGCAGGTGAATTGCTTCCCTCAAACGCCCCTATCATGTTGTCCATCTTTATTTACAGTGTCAGCTGTACAGTGGAAACTGAAGCTGAGCACGGGATGGATTGAACTGACTGAACAGCTCCATCTAGTGGAGCTTGATGATACAACATGATGAGGTTCAGGCCCAGCAGCTGTTTGAGAAGCATGACACTAAAGTTTATACGTCTTTTAAACATCCATTTCATTATTTTTTTAATAAAGGATCAATATTTTTAAAGCTGGTTCTGTTTCCTGGGACTGTCAGTGAAGGGAACAGCATCTGCATCATCACATTCACTTATTATTTATTATGTTTTGTACAGTTTTAATACTATAAACATGTAAAAAAAAAAAGATCTGCCTCAAGTGGCCACCCTGTGAACTGCAAGTTTTCTGCAAAGTAAAAGATACATTTCCTGTCATCACTGTGTCTTTACATATCTGGTTTTCTTCATGTGTTTCTGAGTAGAGTGTGTTTTTGGGGTATGAGCTGAGCTCTGACGCCCCCTGCTGTCCACCTGCTGTATATCAGCCGCACTCCTCAGTCAGTCCACGGCGCCGGCCCAGGACACGTGGCCTCGGTCCAGAGCAGAAAAGTGCAGGAGTGACACCAGATACGTTTACATGTTCTTCATCTGCGCCAGATCATAAACATGAGCGCATTCCTGCTCAGCGCCATCTTCTGCTCCTCACCCTCCACCTTTCACCCACAAACACCACCTCCTCTCACCATCACCTGCTCCGCCTCCTGCAGGGGGAGGAGGGGGAGGGGGGGCAGCAGGAGGGGGAGGGTCCTCTGACACACAAAGGTGTGAGTCTCGACATGAATCAGCATTTTCATGTTGTTTTCTCTCAAACACTTTCAGTCCAGTTGAGTCAAATCTCATGAACGCAGCCAAACACGTCACACAAGTGTCACCAGTCAAATGACGACAATTTACAAAGGTGGTGCCATCTAGTGGTGAAGTGTCATGTTGCACCTTTTCCAAACACGGATCAGAACCTCCGTCAGCCTTCAGGTGTTTGTAGTTGCAACGCCAACAACTGTGTACTGCACCTTTAAAGCTTCAAGATGAATACTTAGAAAAACAAGCTGATACCTGATGTTTATTTATGTTTATGTTTTGTATTGAACATCTATGTGACTGTTTCTGCGGTTGTTTGTGTTTTTATTGTATTATTGTTATTAATGATGTTTGTAGTTACTTATATTTAACTTTATAATTTACTGTATGAGTTGAGTTTTTGTTAATCCTTTGCCTCAGGCCTCCTCCCCCTCCTCCTCCTCCCTCTCCTCCTCCTGCTCCTCCTCCCCCTCCTCCTCCTCCCCCTCCTCCTCCTGCTCCTCCTCCCCCTCCTCTTCCTCCTCCTCCTCCTTTCCCAGAACCTTTGCCAAGATACAGTGATGTGAGGAGGAAGAGGAGGAGGTCACACAAAGAAACACATTAGGGGTGAGCGCCATGTAAAATGCATGAGAGAGAGCGAGAGAGAGAGAGAGGGGGGAGGAGTCTAAGCTCCAGTCCTGTGTGAGGATCTCCTGGCTGTGAGACAACACATTCCTCTGGACTGCAGGAGTCAGCTGACAACAGAGAGGGATGAAGAGGAGGAGGAGGAGGAGGAGGAGAGAAGGGGTCACCGGGCTCTCCACAGGAAAAGGGGCGGGGCCTCCTCCCTGACACTCTGAGCAGTTTCACAATCACACTTCGACCTGAGGACTTTGAGCAGCAGTCAGAGCGGCAGGAGCCACACACACACACACACACACACACACACAGCTCATGTGGTGAGTGTGTGAGAGGGAGAGAGAGAGAGTGCACGAGAGGAGCAGAAGGAGCTGCGATGCTGAACTTACCCGAGCAGGAAGGAGGAGGTGAGGAGGTGAAGAGGAGACGAGGGCATCAGGGGAAGAAGAGCAGCAGCAGTGAGGAGGTGACGGGAGAGGAGCAGAGAAGAGGAGGAGCTGAGCAGGAGGAGCAGGAGCAGGTGGAGGTGGAGGTGGAGACCCTGATGATGGAGCTGAGCCGCTTGGTGCAGAGGACGGTGAAGCACAGCAGCTGGTGGGAGAGGAGAGGGAAGGACGGCAGCGTCCTGACGGCTGCGCTCATCACCCTGATCCCCGGTGAGATACTTCACTCTGACACCAGGGGGCAGCGCTGCTATCAGCCCCACGCTACACATGTACACAAACACTCCTACCTCATCAACACCACAACTACATCAACACAAACACCACAACTACATCAACACAAACACCACAACTACATCAACACAAACACCACAACTACGTCATCACAAACACCACAACTACATCAACACAAACACCACAACTACATCAACACAAACACCACAACTACATCAACACCACAACTACAACACAAACAAATGATCCATAGTTCCCATTGGATTCTGCTTGTTTTATTCCATGTCTTCTTTAATGTTGTTCTTTACCCTCTTTAAAAACATAGTTCTTTATAATCACTATTATTAAACATGTTATCAATTGTTCTCAAGGACAAACTGAATGAGGTTTATTTTCATGTGAAGATGCAGATCTCTAACTTCTTTTCAGGTTGTTGTGAATGTTTTCAAATGTCATCCTTATTTGACTCAAACATCCAACAACTGTCATAAAAGCAGGAGAAAGGTCCAATGTGTCCTTAGTAACAGTCCAACTATTGATTATTTGTAGTATTGATCATCTATTGATACTATTTATTTAAAAACTACAGCTGAGCTAAATGAGCTCTTTGTTTTCTCTCCTAAACACGTCCTCTTCAGTGATGACTGGGTCCAGTTCTCTTATTTTGAAATGTAGAAGCCTCCCAGTAAACATGCCTGGTGCACATGCGTGTCCTCCCCTGGTTCCCATCATGTATGTGGGTCAGACTCTGACCTGGATTCTGGGCCCGGCTCCTTTGTGCCTCGTGTCACTGGATCATTGGATGTGACAGGTTTCAGCCGCTGCAGAGTCCGACTGTAATCTGAGCTCGGGCTCCTGCATCCTTCATGAGGGGCAGCAGCAGCAGCAGCAGCAGCAGCAGCAGCAGCAGCAGCAGCAGCAGCAGCAGCATGAACCTGGTGGTGTGATTCAGCTGCAGAGCTCTGATGCTGCTGCACCTGTGATGCTGCTGCACTGAGCCTCTGATTCATCTCCTCCAATCAGGCGCCTTTGAAATGGGAGGAGCAGAATCTTTGTCCCGAGTTAGAACGAGGACGTGTTTCCTGAAACCTGCTGCTTTTCACATTCATTCTGTCATAAATACACAAACCCACACATGTGAATGAGTGAGTGAGCTCATTACGTATTGATTACCAGATGTACAACGTTTCACAACTATTGGATACAGGGTCAAATGATCAGAGATGGGTCCCAACAGACCGATGACCCCTGACCTCTGACCCCTGATCCCTGACCTCTGATCCCTGACCTCTGATCCCTGACCTCTGACCCCTGATCCCTGACCTCTGATCCCTGACCTCTGATCCCTGATCCCTGACCCCTGACCTCTGATCCCTGACCCCTGACCTCTGATCCCTGATCCCTGACCTCTGATCCCTGACCTCTGACCTCTGACCCCTGACCTCTGATCCCTGACCCCTGACCTCTGACCTTGAACGTCTGTACTGAACTAACTGATGTTCAAAGTCAATCTGTTTGATTTATTGATCATTATAGTCAGGACAATGTTTACAGGCTAACATGCTAACAAGCTAATGTGCTAAACGTTGATGAATTTAGTTTTTAACAGTTTGACATGTTAGATAAATATGATAAAGTTCATAATTGTGTGTAGGGCTACAATGTTTACTGTGACGCAGCTTCATATGCTAACGAGCTAAACATGCTAAAGCACATTTCCCCTCCTCCAGCTTTCCTGCTGCTCTCCTCCTCTCACGTGCTGTGGTTTTTGGCGGGAATGCTGCTGATGGGCGTGGCTCACGGGGTTCTCACCATCAAAGGGGCGCACCTGGCCAGTCACGGCTGTCTGAGCGAGTCGCCCACCTGGGCCAAGTTCTGGGCTGTTTTCTTCATCGAGGTGATGATGGATGGATGAATGATGGATGGATGATGGATGATGGATGGATGGATGATTGATGGATGGATGGACGATTGATGGATGGATGATGGATGGATGAATGGATGAATGGATGGATGGATGATGGATGGATGAATGATGGATGGATGATGGATGATGGATGGATGGATGATTGATGGATGGATGATGGATGGATGATGGATGGATGATTGATGGATGGATGATGGATGGATGGATGGATGGATGATTGATGGATGGATGATGGATGGATGAATGGATGGATGGATGATGGATGGATGGATGATGGATGGATGATGGATGGATGGATAGATGGATGATGGATGGATGATTGATGGATGGATGATGGATGGATAGATGGATGATGGATGGATGATTGATGGATGGATGATGGATGGATGATGGATGATGGATGGATGATGGATGGATAGATGGATGATTGATGGATGGATGATGGATGGATGATGGATGGATGGATGATGGATGGATGGATGATGGATGGATGGATGGATAGATGGATGATGGATGGATGATTGATGGATGATGGATGGATGATTTATATTGTTCACAGGAGAGGAAACATTTCCTGCTCATCAGGATTTTCATTCTGTTTTTTAATCTTTTAACTTGAAAATAAACAAAAACTCAACTTTCTGCCAAATGGGAGCGACAGTGGCTCAGTGGTTGGAACAGTCGCCTTTGGAATCAAAGGTCACTGCT
>JAFBJT010110472.1:52659-65159 GCA_016785325.1 Chascanopsetta lugubris
CCTCATTTAAAGTCAGGGGCAGACGGGGGGGGGGGGGGGGGGGGGGGGGGGGCACTTGACCCTGGCTGAAATCCAATTGTCCCTTGAATTGACCCAATGCTGTCAGACATCTTTGGCTGCATCCAACAATCTGCATCCAACTGATGGTCACTAACAAATATCCCATCATGCATCTCACTCACAGCAGTGACAGATGTGTGGAGAGAAATACAAATATATGAATTGATGTGCACTTTTCATTCGTATTTATACCTGAGAGTAAAATAAGCATTTATACTGTATTATAGCATTACTCCCATTATCCTGACGCAATGATATAAGCACACACACACACACACACACACACACACACACACACACACACACACACACACAAAGGGACACCACATACAACTATACAGAGGCTCCCGTGTTCCAGAACCTGTCGGGCCCTGCTGCATTCTTCAGGAGACTCAGTCTGACTTGAGTCCTGATTTGCCCCCTTGCCGTTATCAGGGGGTGTAAACTCTTGAGCGGGTTCTCTGCCAAAGTAATCCTGTAGTGAGAGGGAGGGCTTTAAAAAGAATCTTTCATCAGAGCCTCTGTGATCTTGTCCCTGATCTTGAATCGCAAATTCCAAACATGATGCTCATGCTCCGTTACTGGGCCGGTTCACTCTGCTCTCTCAGACGTGACTTCATCCATGTTGTTTTTCTCAAAGCACAACACACGAGTGCACTGATGATGTCTGACTCACACCTCATACGATTCCAAATTTCATGAGAGTCCGTGAGGTTTCATGAGCCCCGGCTGTTTCCTCATAGTGTGCACGGCAGACCTGCACGGCCCATGGGCCAGAACCGGCCCACACAGTGGTTCAGTGTGGCCCACGAGGTCGACTCTGACTCCGCTCTGTTTTAATCACGAGGCCGGAATACAATTGGATAGAAATTGCCCAAAGTTGCTTTTATTTTGAAATTGTGTCCGTTTAATGGAGCTACAATGTGATGTCACCGGCTTCAAATGAGTATGTGACATCATCAATGTCTGCATTTGAGTTTCATGATACAATGGTGTTTGGAGTGATTGTCACTATTGTAAAGATGATGGATGGACGGATGGATGCATGGATGGTTATAGACGGATGGATGGATATAGATGGATGGATGGATGGATGGATGGATGGATGGATGGATATAGATGGATGGATGGATCTACGGATGGATGGATGGATGGATATAGATGGATGGATGGATGGATGGATATAGATGGATGGATGGATATAGATGGATGGATGGATGGATATAGATGGATGGATGGATGGATGGATATAGATGGATGGATGGATCTATGGATGGATGGATGGATGGATATAGATGGATGGATGGATGGATGGATGGATATAGATGGATGGATGGATATAGATGGATGAATGGATGGATATAGATGGATGGATGGATGGATGGATATAGATGGATGGATGGATGGATGGATGGATGGATATAGATGGATGGATGGATATAGATGGATGGATGGATGGATCTATGGATGGATGGATGGATGGATATAGATGGATGGATGGATCTATGGATGGATAGAACAAAGCTCATTTGGCCCCTGGTAACAGTCTGGGTTACTTCTGAAGCCCCTCTAAGAGCTGCAGCGCTCCTGTCAGGTCCAGATGAACCTCCTGGTACCAGCAGGACCGGATCACCAGCGCTTCCCTTTCTCGCCCCCCCTCTGTTCGCTGTCTTTGTGCTGACACGGCGCTTTGAGAAAGAGCAGTCCTGTCACTCAGCGCGCCCACAGGGGGGTGAGTCTGAGAGTGTGTCCGCCTGTCTCGTCCCCTTATTACTGGGCCGTCAGCGGAGCAGCTCGCCCACACCCGGCCACTGTCAGATGGCGGGGCCGCGCCGCCGCCACCAATTAACCCTCGGGCGGCGCGCTCGTACCGACGGACACCAGGGCGCCACCATCGCAGGGAAGCTTAGGCACCGACACGTCGCCGTTAAAGCCGGTGCCAGTTGTTTGTGATGAATGTGGCTGAAGAGGAGCTTTGAGTGATGGATGAAGGAGGCTTTGGCGTTTTTAGGGGAATTTTTGATGGTTCAACAGAGGATGGTTTATATATATATGTGTGTGTGTGTGTGTGTGTGCGTGTGTCACTTTCCACTTCAGAAGAGACACATAACAATGGCTTGGCTCTCGGGTTGGCGTCCCCACTATGGCAGAATTCAGAGCCAGTGGTGTTGAGTAGCAAATGAGTGAGGGCAGGGGGGCGGGGCCGGGTAATTCTTCTATTGTCAAAGGAAGGTTAGCGTTGGCAGGGTGCGGAGGTTGGCAGTCGTGTCGGCTGGAAAACAAGTGGCGTTCAATTTTCAGGCGCCTCATCACCGTGAGAGATGGAGAGGAGGAGAAAGAGGAGGGAGATTAAATAACATTGTCTGGGTGCTTTTGTCTTTGTTTACATATGGTCAGAGGTGGGCAATTATTTTTCCCCAAAAAACGGGAAATCTAAATTGTTGCCGGCGGCCAAACAAACTTTGTTATATCAAGACCGATTGTTATCATTTGATGAAATGATTGAAAACATCTTACGGTCTGTTTATTTATGTATTATTTATATTATCTTTACTTCAGTAACAATTACTCCAAACAACATATTATCAAGAAACTTAAATGGATGTGAAAACAACCTAACTTTATAATTAGTCATTATCAAATGTGTTTACATGCTGCACAAATAATTTGTTATGTTTTGCATTTGAATAAAAAGCTGAGAAATACAGAATAACCCTAATTTCAAAAGCAAACTGGACTAGAAACAAATGGAGTTGGTCCTCTAAAGTGGCACTTTTATTTTGAAGGATAAAAAGGTGGGGGTCTAATTGGACTCAAACAGCCACATGAACAACACGAAAATCTCTGCCCAATGCAACACGATGCCGCTGCGGTTACGTAAACATCAAGGATGACAAAATCACCCACGCGGGAAACGGAAGCATTTCAAAATAAAAGCATATTTCGGCAATTTCTTTCTCGCTTCATGTATGAAACAGTGCAGCTCGTACTCTACTCCGCAGGGCCACACTGAACAATGGGCCGGATGTGACCCCTCGGGCAGTGTAATGTCCCGGTCTGCACTATAGATGAAAGCACTGAGTCTATTTCAGAGGTTAATGTGTTAATGCGCCTGTGCTGACGGTCTGAAAGTGTTGTTTTTGTATGGGGTTGAATCCCACCGCGTGAGAGTTAGTGTTTGTGACAGAGTCTCCTCCTGGGTTAGAGATGGGCGACACACACAGAGTCGGAGGACGTTTCTTCCTTCAAGATGTTTGATGCATCCCATAATAGTAAAAAAATAAAATAAATAACTCGTACTGTCAGCCGTAGTACTGCAGGGGATTGGTCTAAAGAAGTTTGTTGAGCAAAAGTACAAACAGTATTTTCCTCGAAGACCTTTTTCAACTGGATTTTCATGCTGCACCGTCACAACCGCTGCCGCACAAAGTGCCGTTCATTCGACTCCAGCGAGTCGCTGTCGCTCCTACGACTGAGCGCTGGTCTCTTTTTTGCATAACATCTATCAAATACGTGTCCAAATCATGCTACATTCGATTCTGCACTCCAATCAATCAATCAATCAATCAAAGTTTATTTATATAGCCCGCATTTACAAATCACAGTTTGTCTCACAGGGCTTCACAGGGTGGGTAACATCCTCTGTCCTTAGACCCTCAGCAAGAGTAAGGAAAAACTACCAGGCAAAAAAAAAAAAAACCTTTTAACAGGGAAAAAAGAAAAGGTAGAAACCTTAGAAACCACTTCCTCTGGCCCTTGGAGCTGCGCATGTGAGGGCAGGGCTGCTCACTGACTGACAGCCCCACATTTAGAGCGCTAGCAGGTGGATGACCAGTGGCTCTGGGTCCTTGGTTATTTAGGGAGACAGACAGAAAGAAAATGGAGCACAGATATGAGTATTTTAGGAGGTCAGGGGATAGATGGCGTTTTCCATTCAAGAGAAAGTTAAAGGTCCAGTGTGTAGAATTGAGTTGAGTTCCCCATCTCCATCCCATTTGAGCCTAACCCTAACCTTAACCCAGAATGGAGGAACCCAAGCTTAAAGGTGCAGTGTGTAAGATTTGGTGTCACCTAGAGGTGCGGTTGCATGTTGTGCCTCTCCCCCTCACCCTTCTGATTATGTAGGAGAACCTACGGTCGACATCCCTTGTCATGAAAACTCACATGATGCTTAGTAAGTCCACTCCGGGCTCCTGTAAAAACATGGCGGCCCGTGAGCAGAGAATCCACACCTCGTGTAAATAAACATTAATGGGCTCGTTTGACGTTCAGGGGGAAAAAATCAAACATTTAGGAGATTATGATTCATGAAAATGTCAGGGTGTAATTGTTTGGCGACCACAGCCAAAGCAGTAAAATCACAGAATAATCATCAATACACAGTGTTGTGTGCGACCCCCCAGTGGACAAATTTGAAATAGCAGTTACTCTTAATGAACATTTTCTGTTCATGTCTCTTGCGGGCCGGACTGGACCTTCCGGCGGGCTGGTTTTGGCCCGCGGGCCGTATGTTCGACACCCCTGCACTAGTTCATCACCATGCTGGGCCGTGTGTACGATTATGTATTATGGGATATAACATCGACGCTCTCACGTGTAACTGCTTTAAATGGCTCTTTTCCATGTTTGCATTTCCGTCTAACGTCTCAAAGGTCAGAGCGCGAGAGACTGAGCGAGGATTTGTGATCAACCAAAAAAAACCAATCTGGTCGTCCTCCCTCTGAGCTCAGTGACCCCACCGCCCACAGCGGCCCACCCCACACACCCCACCCACGGTCTCTGAGCCGTGCTTCTTTGAAGGAAAAAGGGCAGCCCACAAAGAGCACATTCACTCTCATTACACTTTGTCAATGGAAGTACAATCTCTGAATGATTCATTTGTCCCCCGTCCCTCCTTTGTCAGGGCTTCATTACAGTGATGTCATTGGAGATGTCCTTCACTGTGCCGCCGCAGCCACTCGCCTCCTGCCGTTATCACGCACACACTTACACACTCACTGTAATTTAAATGATTGTTTTTTTCGTTCTTTTTTTTTTTTTCATATAAGCTTCTCTCCTGATATTACTGCGGTCATGACATTTAATCCTGCCGACATCTATCCTCGAACTCAGACCTGGGTGATACACAGCCCACGGCTTAATCTATAAATCGATCGTTTTCAATGGGAGTCAATGGGACATCTCTGTCCGCCAGTGACTCAAGAGGGTTGTACATTTTAAAGCTAATGCTACACAAAAACCATAAATGCCATAAAGTCAATATTTTGGGTCAACTTTGACAGACCCATGACTGATTTAAAACCAACCCCCTGCCACTTTCCATATGTTTTGTGGAGGATAGCTCATTTTTTCGGGTTTTATTCATAAAAAACCTACTTTGACAGCAAGTAATCAAACGGGGATTTAAAGGGTTCAAATCCTCCAAAAATTGAATGCTTGGCGGTTTTGGGCTGAGGTTGTTGACATTTATGCAAAGAAAAAGTAGACAAGAATATTAATCTGTTAAGTTTTTATTGCATTTTTTTTGATTTTCATTAAACTATAGTGTTTGTGTGTTATATGCCTTCATTGTCTTGGTTTCAGTTGCCAGAGAAGACACACATCAGTCTCAGTTCTGTTTTGAAACGCTGCCAGCTCCTGATCATCTTGGATTAGCTCGTAGCTTTAAGACCTAATAGGAATTAAGGAGAGGCAGCTAAGCCCGGTTTTGTTGCATAATATTCCAGCAAACGCGCTCAAAGTTCACTATAACATGTCATATCTCGTTAGTTTAATCTATGTAAACGTGGACGTGCATGTGTCAACGTGCTCCTGTTTGTGCTCAGACGAAGTGACACATGCACATTCAAAAGATACAAATCATTTTCAAAATAAAAGTAATGAGCCTGTTTTGAAAATGTAAGGTGACGCACAGAGGGTGAGAGTAATAACGGCAACTGTTTATTTCACGCGTGTAAAAGAAAAACAATCACATAATGGCAACAGTTTACCCAGGTCGACAGATTACCACTGAAATGTGAACTCACATAATGATTGATCTGAAACAATTTAAAAAAATACTTGAACCATAAAAAGCACTTTCCCAAGTACAGTCTTTTTTCCTCCACCGCTGATGTCATAAAGGTTGCGGTGTGAAAAAAATAGGTGAAATGTTCCTTTTGACCAGCAGATGTTCATGTGAACGCGCGCATTCTCTGTCCAACAAGCGGCATCACATCGCGTTGCCTCACTCCCTTCACCCCGTGTGTCTCCTCTCTTTGTGTAGTTGCGGTTGTCCGGGCCTGGAGCGAATCTGGGAGGCCGACCTGGAAGCCTGTCACCTGTTCCTGCGAGGGCTCCAGCTGAGGATGCCCAGCTGCAGCGGGGCGGACGTGGAGGACCTCCCCCCCGCCGCCGCCGCAGCGGCGTACCCCCCGGCTCAGCCGTGCACCAAAGAAGAAGAAGAGGACTGTGCCATGCTGACTGCTTTGGGGGGGCGCTGGTGTCCCGAGGCCAACTTGCAGAACTCGGAGTTCACTAAGGTAACACAGCAACATCTCGTTAGCGACCCACGATGCGCCGCCGCGTTTATTCACTGCGCGCGTGACAGCGTGCGTGCAAACAGGTCGCAGATTGAGGCGTTGCACCGCGGCAGTCGTCTCCACCTCGGAAAGGTCAAACGCTTGTTGTCATGTTTTCTGTTTTTCCCTCGGCGGCGTGAAAACTCTGACCTCCGACAACATCTTGACGGTGTTCAGCGCGCATGAGTCCAGCCGTCCAAACGTGCGAGCGTTGTAACGAGGGCGAGATGAGCTGCGGTCCGTTAGCGCCTTTCGCTCGCAGGCATTCTCAGAACCAGGAAAACGTGGGCGTGAGGGAGGCAACCATTTGGAAACACTTTCAAGAGTTTCGTTTTACACGGTGCAGATTTAAGACCGTCTCTGCGTGATTGCGTGGGTGTGTGTCTGTGTGTGTGTGTGAGGGAGAGAGAGAGAGAGAGAGAGAGTGAATTCCCCGTGTTGCTCTATAGTGAGCTGAGGTCCATCGCCTCAGGGCCGAGTCCGACTCATTCTCTCCTCTCCTCACACTTTCCTCCGCCCACGTCGTCTGACACACATGTCTGAGATGGGAACAAAGCCAACACACACACACACACACACACACACACACACACACACACACACAGGATTAATACAAAAATATGGTGCGCTCCCTGAGAGTCTGCAGTAGCGGAGTGTTATCTCAGTGCAGGTTCACATGTTGTTGTTGTTGTTGATGATATTTACAAGGTGCTGCTCCTCTTGCATGTTTCTCACCAGTCTCTCAGCCTCTTTAAAGGTGCAGTGTGTAAGATCTGGTGGCATCTGGCGGTGGAGGTGCATGTTTTATCCATCACCTCACCCTCACCTAGAGAACCTACGGTCGTTAAAACTCAAAAGATGTTTAGTATGTCCACTCGCGGCCCCCGTAGAGAGGACCCGCTCCCTCTGTAAATATGCATTAATGGCTTCATTTAAAGGTGATGGGAACAAAAATACATTTAGGTGATGTGAGAAGTGACCAAAATGACCAGAATCGTACACACTGCACCTTTAACTTTTCTCTCTTCCATAAACAAACACTTTGCGTTGGTTGACAACACATTCTCTAAACTGCCTGCATCCATTTCCTGCTTTCTCTCCCTTTGTCTCTCTCTTCTGCTTCTCCCTCTGCTCCCAAAGCCCGGCCCCTCCTAACATTTCTCCGAGAGCCAAAAGGTGAGAGCACTAACTGTTTGTCTTTTTTTCCTCTTTTTTTTGGCTCCGCCCTCTGGTATTATTATATTGTGTGTACGTCTAAGCCGGAGACATCAGAGGAAAATACTGTATATCCCCAGAATTCTCTCCCTCCGGCCGTGTGGAAATATATTTGATTAGTTTGGGGGAAGAAAAGAGGAAATGGTTTCTTTGCAGAGCATCAGTGCAGATCTGCTGGATCCTGAAATAAGTGAGCGACGATCTGACGTCCACACATGAAACCGTAAACATTTAAAGGTCCCGTCTGTACGATTGAGGCAATTATCTCAGTTTCTGAATCTAAAATAACTGAACTGTTTTAATGGGTGAACATGAATATTGTTTTCTTAAAGGTGCGGTGTGCAAGTGTTGGTGGCATCTAGTGGTGAAGTTGCATGTTGTATATATATATCACCTCAACCTACGGTAGCCCCCCACTCAATTTATGTTCACTCTGGGCCACAGTAAAAACATGGCTGTCCTGCATAGAGAGGACCCACTCCTCATATTAATATACTTTAAAGGGCTCATTTAAGGGTTATGGGGGGAGGGGGAGGGGGGGGATTAAACGTTTCGACGATTATGAAAACGTCAGTATGTCATTGTTTTGTTGCACTTTAGAAATGACAAAAATGACCTCAATCTTACACACTGCCCCTTTAAAATGAGCCTTTTGGATTTACATCGAGAGCAGCTCCTCTCGGAGGCCTCGCTGTAGCACAACTTGGGCCAATCTGACCTCTAGATGTCGCAAAATCCTACGCACTACACACTGCAAAACAGTAATAAAGGCAGAGTCTCTGCTTGAGTCGACGCCAGAGAAGCTCGTTGATGATGTCACAGTTACACAAGACGGACAACCAGTCATCCGCCGCGCCTCCGCGTTCCACCATTTCTCATTTAAAAAACAGTAATCAAGACTTTGCCGATTGTTATTATTGGTGGTGGCTCTGCTCACTTAGAGTGTACTTCCCCCTAAAGCCACAAACAATAAGTTGTCCTCCAATAGGCGCAGTAATTAAACTCCCTCCACAGTGAAGAATGTACAATTACATACGTGGACAGCGAACAAAGAAACCTGTGTCGCCCATGAGCCACTTCATCTATTCTCTCTCCGTCACTTTAGCTGATGAATAATTACAACCATGTCTCATTATGATGATGCAGCGCGCGCGCACACACACACACGCGCACACACACACACACACGCGCGCACGCACGCACACACACACACGCGCGCGCACACACACACACAGCACCCAAGACGCAGGGTAATTGCACTTTCAATTATTCATGAGCAGCTTTTTACGGCCTCACTTGTATTTACGCGTGTTCCCTCTTTTGTTTGCAGAAACTGGAGGAGTTTCTGTTCGGCATGGAGGAGCCTCACGCAGAGGTGGGTGCACCGACTGTATATAAAGATGGACGTAGCGTCCGTGACGTCACCTCCTCCCACTTCCCGGTTCATTCAAAAACGGGCATAGAGGCGGACACACCCCCCCCCCCGCGGGTGGGCCCCCCCCCCCCCCCCCCGGAGCCGTGGGTGGGCTCGTGGTGCCGTCGCTTCATCCGCGTTATGTCGTCGGGTTCGGCCCAGCTGTCAGTCAAGAGACCACGCCCCTAAATGTACGCAATTTCCAACCTCAGTCCAATAAAAACAAGCCATAAAGAAATTCACCGGTACAATACGGTTGTCAGGGGAGAAAATGTGACCGATTGAGATCAAAACACGTTTCGTTCACCTCGAACGTTGACCATTTTAACATGGGAGTCTATGGGGATTTGCTCCCGTTTGGAGTCAGCCCCCCAGTGGTTACGCTATGAACTGCAAGTTGTTTCTCCTCCTATTGTGCTTCATCCGTTGCCCCTCAGGTGGGTGGCACAGTGGAAGTTGAGTGTAGGAGTTGACCTCGACTCAAACGTGACCTCTGACCCCCTTTGGTAAAAGAAGCTGTGCCATCTGATCGATACTCATCTGCAAGAGAAACCTGCGTCGCTGTCAGACATGTCGGCACAACGGCTTCTTCTCTCCTTTATTTTATTTATTCAGGTGAGAGTTTTGCTGAGCGTGCGTTTCTCCTGCCCCCCCCCCCTCCCCCCACTGCTTTAAATTCATGCTCACTCACACCTGGAGGCAAACGGCACAAAGTGCACCTGCATGCGCCTGATGAGGGGAGTGTTCCCGTGCAAGTTTGCAAACCAGGATACACTGATGGGTGTGTGTGCGTGTGTGTGTGCGTGTGTGTGTGTGTGTGTGTGTGTTTGCTTCATCATAGTTTGAATTGCTTTGCGGTGCGCGTCAATAAATTACAATTGAATGCCTGAAGCTGGAGTCAGAGCAAACAACAGAGAGAAAAGTCACACGATAAAAAGCTTCTATAAACATTTGACAGCTTTACAGTTGCTGCAGCTAATTAACTTCAGAATGTTTGATTCCAAACGTTCCTTCCTGTACATCGCTCATATTTATCCTTTGATAGATCACAAACAACTATTTTCCCTCATAATAGTGAAGCAAAAAGAAAGTGTAACAAATAATGCGTGGGGCTCGAGTAACCAGTCAACATTTGCAAGTGCACAACTTGCACATTCAACGATGGGAAACCTGATATGAAGCCCTTCAATCACAATAACGTGTCATGCATCACAGAGTGCGATGATGTGATGGCTGTTAAATGGTGTGTGTGTGTGTGTGTGTGTGTGTGTGGTGCTGTGACCGCCCTGTGTTTGGAGGAGTCGGACTCTCTCTCCCTTGCAGAGCGTCTGACCTCCTTATCCTTTCCTTAATGACTTTAAGTAAATGATTTCCACTTAGCCGCTGCCAAGCCGCTGCCCTGCTACCACAATGGAGATTGATTAGTTTGAGGGTGTGTGTGTGGTTGTGCAAGTTTTATGTGTGTGTGTGTGTGTGTGTGCGTGCTGCTCTATTTTCCCCTAATCTCCGCTAATTGTTCCTTCATCCTCTAAAGGTCCGTACATTCCTGGCTTCACACTGACCTGCAGGGCCCAAAAAACAACGAGACATTAGGGCACTGACGGTATCTTTAAAGGGCTTTTCTTTCCACGTGTTCATCGCCATGATGTCGGCGGATTCAAATCAGCTCCCGTTGGACGGGCTGACCAGAGATGATTGCTGTGTCACAGAGGTGCAGGCTAACACGGGACAACACGTCTTCGTAAACAAGCAGTTCATTGTTTGAGAAATCCCAATTGAGGATGGGGCACTACAAGACTCGTAAAGTCCATCGTGTGTGGAATGGAAATGGAGAACATTACTTCTACATTCGGAGTGTTTTGGACTTCTCCGTCCATGATGCACGATCGTGCTTTGCACTGTTCACATCCTGTTTTTTTTTTTTTTCGACACCTTGGAATGAATATGTCACTGGAGTACTTCAAGGGGAGACCGAGGGAGAAGGGGGGGTACTGATGCATCACCATACAATACTACACAGCCTGTTTGCAGAGAGACATGGCGGGAGAGCTGGAACATTCTTTACATTCTGTGTCCCATCGAAAATCGAAAAATACCAGATACCGAAGCTAAATACCACGCAGCTACTGCAGATCCACTGTTGGACTGAGGGGCAGTGAAATACAATCAATTGAGAATGTGATGCAAAATGAATGGGCTGCAAAAAAAACAACATATGTACATGTAGAAATACAATAAATACATAAAGTCATCAGTTGGTTAAAAAGTAAATTAGTTAAATAAAATGTACATATATATATATATATATATTTACAGCCAATACAATTGTATATCGTATTCTCTTGAATGTCTCCAAACAGCCATTGTGACGAATGCTTTATACTTTATATCATATATGCACCACAAAACTAGTATGTTTATGTATGTTTCATGTATTTATTCACGTCAAAGGTAAGTCCTGTCCTTGTCCACCAGATGAGAAAACGTACAATCCATTACTCCATTTGAAAATAGACTTACAGCCACAAACTTTTTTTTTAACTGTTGATCTCCTCTTTAGTCCAAAATGAAACACATAAGTAAAAGCAAATCAGATCAAATTCTGATGTACCATCACGGCTGTGTTCTGCAGTGCGGTAAACAGCAGCCACGTACCCGCCGGTTATTATTGCCCCGGCGTCAGAAAATCGAACGTGTAAATAATTCATTGGAGTGGTTGGCTCCGTTAACACGGACATGACGGCACATGTGAGGCTGAGCTCACACAGGTTCACATGTCACTGATGTTTTCCTGCAGTTATTTATGTTGTTGTGATCACCACCGAGAACAGGTTTTCAATACTGCTATCAGCTTTATTACTGAGCGCGTGTGTGTCTCTGTGTGTGTGTGTGTGTGTGTGTGTTGCCGCTAACAAACTGTCAGCGCCCTCCACGCTGCTGTGTGTCCTCCTGCTGCACACTGAGCCTTTGTTCTCCACCTGGTGGCTGTATCGAGTGCACAGACGCTGACTGGAGGCTGTAACGCACAGAATCAATCAGCCAAACAAACAGCAGGCTCTTATCTGCGCAAGACGCCGCCGCCGCCTGCCTCCACAAACAAACAGCTCGGGCCCCATCTATAAATTGAACGTCTCTCGTTCTTCTCAGAATGAACGGTCTGGGATCCCAGCATGCCACGCCCACCCACCCCCCCACCGCTCCCCCCCCCCCCACCCCCTCTGAGTAAAAGTGCCTGTGATCACTGGTGCATG
>JAFBJT010110473.1:0-12813 GCA_016785325.1 Chascanopsetta lugubris
GGAGGAGGAGGAGGTTTGCCTGATGATTGAAATCAGCCATTTCCAAATCCAACAGGGAGCAGGTTCACGTGTTTTGAGACCTGTGAGGTTCTGACCTCAGGAACCGGAGAGATCGACTCGCAGCCATGGAAGAAATAGAAGAGGAGGAAGAAAAAAAAAACTACTAAAAACTGAAGCCACAACAAAAGCTCCTCACTGTTTTTCATTCTAAAACTGTGTGGTGAGTTTTTACTGCTCAGAAAGTCCACAGGCATTAGTCAGAAACACAGAGCTGCTTCTTCTTCCAGCTGTTGAAACACACACTCCTCCCCACATGTCTCTGCTCCAGCTGTGAGGGAGTGGAGCGTGCGGATGTAGCTCCCTCTAGTGGCCGGAATAATAATAATAATAATAATAATGCGAGACTTGAAGAGCCTCAAAGCCAAATGAGTACATATCTATTCACAGAAGTCACGTATTTGTTTGTCATATGTTTATTAAAGTGTTTTTTTTTCACAGTACTTCAAAGGTGTTTTTTACTATATATTATTATTATGAATATTATTCATTTCTATGAAACAAAAACTCTTCTCAAACAAAAACTTGAAAACTTAAAGTTCACATATTCCCAAGAAATACTTTATCTATTTATTTATGTTTATATATATATTTATTTATTCATTCATTTATTCTAATGTACTTCAAAATTTGTATATTATGGATATTATTTATTTTTAATGATACAAAAACTTGAAAACATAAAGTGCACATATTTCCAGAAAATACCTTTATATATTTATTGACTTGTTTGTTTATCTATTTATTCTAAATCTAAAAAATAGAAAAAGAAAACAAAATAATAATGATAATGATAATCAATTACAAAAAACTAAAGAATGAAAATAACCAATAGATAAATTAAAATGAAATCAAGTTACACTGAGATCAGATAACTGATCCCACAGTGGGCAAAGTCCACTGTGTAAGCTTTAGCGACATTTAGTGGTGAAGTTGCATATTACACCTTTAGGATAACGCCATAGCTGTTTCCTTTTGTCCCTCCTGGGCTTCCATAGAAACGTGGAGGTGTTAGTTGAGAGGTGTGGATGAACAGACTTCTGTTCTGCAGTATCATGACTGAGCCACAGAACATCACAGGCAGCATGAGCTCATTCTGTGTGTGTGAAGTGTAAATGTAGTTCTGCATGACTTCACCAAAATAACAAGTGTTGAAGCGCATCTGAGGGGAATAAGAGGAGAACAGATGGTGTTAACTCCTTTGCATCGTTCTTCCTGATTGGAATCATTTTCTCTTTAGTGAGAAAACAAAGGGATGTTTGTTTTTATTGTCTGGGAGAGGAGACAGAAACATATACATCGCCGGAGCACAGAGCACATTTAAATAGTCTGGAGCTCGGTGAGCATGTGATGAGGAGGAGCATCAGGTGTTGAGCTCCAGGATGATGAAGAGCGGAGAGAGAGTGTGTGTGTGTGTGTGTGTGTGAGATAAGGATCCTCTCTTACGTCTCTTCTCTCCCATGTAAAGTCTGGCTTGTGGAAATTTTGAAGTTTTGAAGTCTCAACTCTTCATTTCATTTTAGACCCAAATATTCACAAACCTATGAGGTCATCTCAAATGAGGAGTAAACATCGGCAACAAACAAATATTAAAAGCCTTTATTCTTGTCCGCACATCTCGTCACATTCTAGTGCAATTTCAACAGGTGTCAAATACTCGACTTTATTTCACGCTCAGTTTAAAGGTGCATCGTGTAAGATTTAGTGACATCTCCTGGCGGAAGCGCAGCAAATTCATGGTAGTTTTCAGTTATCATTCAAACACAAAGGTTTGCCCATTCTGGGCTACAGTAGAACAATAGTGGTTCAACAGCAGATGTACTAATAGAATAGGGTAAAGCACCTCTCCTCAGACTTGCAGCAATTGTTTTGCCAGTGGCCACTCGAGGTACTGCAACAACAAAATTATATTCCAATTCTGCCACTAGAGAGAAAAATATATTTACCCAAAACCTTACACACTGCACCTTTAAAATGTATTTACTGTTGATCATCTCGTCTTCTGCTCCCGGTCACTGATGCACAGCCTCCTTTAAAGCTGAGTAAGAGTTCAACTCTTAGTGCAGTCCTGAAGTTTCCCCCGACTGGAGATAAAGGTGATTCTCATCTCGTCTCTCATATAAAGGCAGAAAATCCATTGTGAAGAATAAAGTGTTTAATTATCAAAACTGTATTTGCATATACAGTAATTCCATGTACAACAACTCCCTGAAGAAATAATGAGCGAGTGATACAAACGAGTTAAGACGGTGATTAAAAAAAACCATTTCCCTTCTGGCTCATTACACATGGAAAATCTTTTTAAAGATTTACTCGTTGGTTCAGATGTAAAGCTTTGGGTCATTATCGTCTTAATAGATGTTTTTCATTATCGGCAGACGTGTGTATTTAATTGTAATGGTTTCTATTGGACGACACTGGGACAGAAAACAGAAACAGAAGACACCGGAGAAAGAAATGACTGATTTCACCCACTTTAAAGTGACCAGATTCCATGAGAGAGAGAAACGGGCTGAGATGAGCAGATTTTCTTTGGGGGGGGGGGGGGGGGGGGGGGGGGGGGGGGGGGGGGCTTAGAATTCCTCTTCGGCGTTCCGACTCCTCGTGGCCTTGAGCTGCTTCAGACGCTCGATGCATTCCTCCACGCTGCGCTCGCCGTGGACTTTGTTGTCCCGAGTGCGGACGTTGACGGTGTTGCTGGTCTTCTCCTTCTCGCCCACCACTGAGAGAGAGAGAGAGAGAGAGAGAGAGAGACGGGGGCGATCAATACTCTGAGGGCCAGTCCGTGAGGAAGAGACAAAGGGAGGCAGTGGGGCGCGTGGTCACCCACCCAGGATGAAGTTGTACTGAGCCAGCTGAGCGTTTCGGATCTTCTTGTTCAGGGTGCAGCTGGGATCCAGATCCACGTCGGACATGAAACCGCCGAGGTGGAAATCCTGTTTCACCTGGAGCATCGACAAGAGAGACCAGGTAAACAAACTAATCCTTTGCCGAGATGAGATTTGGTTTTGACTTTAATGTATTTGTCAGGGTTGAATTTAAGACGTCTTAAGGCGTTTTAAAGCCACTCGGAATAAGATTTAAGGCCAGTTTTACGTCGACCAGAAAAAGGAATAAAAGTGAGTAATAAAGTCGCGGTTGTGGTTCGCAGCTTTAACAGCTTCTACGGCATCTTGTAAACTGAAACGGATTATTTTAAGATTTGAAACAACAGTGGGATAGAATTAGAAATGTTGAGGACTTTTTAAAGATTCATTTTAAGACATATTGATAACAATTTAGCTCAGACTTCAAGAATCCAATGCCAAGAAGGATCTTAGGAGCCAATGTTTGTCATTCAAACGTTATTGTTTACGTTACATTTTTCCTGTTGCGCCGGTGATTTCACAGATATTTATAAAAAGTAGAACAGAAAGCACAGAATAAAAACAATGCCGAGAAACGAATGAGTGCACTTTTAGAATACACTGAGTAAAAAAGCTAAATTCTAAACCGATCAAACAGATGTTTTCAATGACTATTTCGCCGTTAGTGGGTTAGGGTTTGTTTTCCTACCTTTTATACTCAGATACTTCTAATACTGAAATGATTAGATTATGTTAAAAACAGCGGCCAGTTTTACGTGAAATAAATATGATTGAATCTTAAGAGAGAAAACTGCATTACATTTTATATTCTATAGATTTAGTTTGATTCGAATAGAATGTCTTTGTAAAACTAGCCAGTGCGTACAACATTGTTGTTGCCAAAATGAAAATATTATCACTAAAATCTGTTTCCTGTATCATCCAGTTCATCCCTCTTCACCTCAACCTTCTCACCACAGTTTATTTTACAGTTTTTCACAGTGTATGAGTGTGTGTGTGTGTGTGTGTGTGTGTGTTTACCTTCTGCACGTACTCGTCACAGGTGGGGCCCACAGACACCACCATCACCTGACGGGGGGAGAGCCACAGAGGCCTGGAGCCACACATTAGTATTCAGGTGGTGATTAAGGAAAGAAGAAAAGTCATTAGGACACAACATGAGTCAGTAAGATCAGATCGTTTACTTCCGTGACAGTTACTTGAACCTGAAGTATTTCACTCGGGGACAAACACCTCAAACTGGTTGCCACGGAGATGCAAGGAAATGAACCATCAAATTTCCTCAAGTGTAAATATCAGACGGTCCCTATCCAATTTGCATAAATGTGAAACATAAAATACAGACAGATGGAGACTGATCATTGTCTCCCACGCACAGAAAGTTGGTGGGACTGAAACTCTTCAGTTCGACTTGTGGAATCAAACTTTCAAACAATTATTTCACGAACCATTTCCCTCCGTAGTTTTCAGTCAGGATGGCGATCATCCTCTCCACTGACCCCAGGATGGCTCTGTGGATGATGACCGGTCGCTTCTTGTCGTCGCCGTCATGGCTGCGCAAAATCATTTGAAAGGTGATTATTACATTTTCGTTATTTGAGGTCCATAATCGAGTTGGGACAGAATACACGATAAACCAAAACGGTTCCTTTGAATTGGCAAAATCAAAGGAATAACTCTGTCGTGCTGAACATTTCTGGGAGTTATTTTTCAATACATTATCAAAATGGAATGGTATTTTCTGTTCAATAAATATATGTATTTATTCATAGGATTTATTTGCAGACCAAAACCTTCAGGCAAAACAAGACTGTAAGATTCAAGTGAAATTATTTGCATGTCCATTGACATAATGAGATTATAAAATGACCACACTCTGGGGAGGACAGTCGTCATTAACGGGCAAACGAAACATCTGTCATGAGGAACTGAAGGCGACTCCAGGTTTCTAACTCGGCCGCGTCAAACATACGGATCCTATTTCTCTCACGGGAGGATTTTGCAAAGTGTAAGAATTAGAGAGAAGATGTTGAGATGTTGGTTTATTGACCTGCACTTTCTATATGGGAACATTTGTTTGAGAGAAGAAGAAGAGTGTGTGTGTGTCTCTCTCTCTGATTTGATGCGAGAGTTTATCATTATGCTATAATCTGACTGTTCTAAATCCTACACACTGCACCTTTACCAATCTAGAGGAACCCTGACATAAGCATCATTCTGCCATTTTTACCCCAACACGATTCAATTAGAAGCAGTTACCTGACAAAAGTCAGATTGAAGCGGATCGGCAGCTGGAAGTCCAGCTGGATCGTGGCGCACTGATGGTACCGACCAATGGCGTCCTTGATCTGAATGTCGATCTGCAAACACAGGGCACGTGGTGATGATGATGATGATGATGATGATGGTGGTGATGATGATCAGCAAGCGCCCTCTAGAGTCTTAACGACATCATTAGCGCCCGGGACGCTCGCCTCACCTTGGGCCCGTAGAAAGCTCCGTCGCCCGGGTTGAGAACCCACTTCTCCCCAAACTCGTTCAAGCTGTTCTCCAGTTGCTGTGAAAACAAACAAAAAAACGGGGCTTTGTGAGGAAATCCAGCGGCTGACCAACAAGTAAACAGTGGTGTGGAAAGCAAAGCCGTAAATTCGGACCTGACATTTCCCCTCATCTGGAACTAATCGCCGGGCTGAGAAACGTTAACGTCTCAATAATATTTTACGGCTGCTTGTGGGAGTTAATGAGGTGAGGGCAACATGCAGGAAGGTTCTGTTCCCAGGCCAAGTTTGGGCAGTTCACCGCTTTCTGCGTCATTTCCATCCTCTGTCCGTGAAAAGCTCAGCGATGACAAAGGCAGAGCTTCACTCACGGAATGTTTCAGTGAGAACTGGCCTTTTCTTTGCTCTTTGAATCAACGCTCCCCGTCGTCCGAGAACTGTTCGTTACAGAGTCGCAGACGTGAGCGAACAGGTGGATTCTGGACCGGACTGCGGGTTGTACGGTGTCTGACCTCGTCTGCCTGGCGACTGGGGGAATAATGGAACTCACAGGTTATATAAAGAAGAATCCTATTGGACCGTGGGATGAAAACCTGTGTCTGCAATATTTAGCTATTTCACATTTCCTACTTGACCATTGTATTGATTGTAAACATGTTGTTGGGCTCCGAGTGTTGAATAGTATTGTCTGTTTTTGTCCTCATTTCACATTTTTAAATATGTACAATTAATTTTCTATTGCTTTTTTACCACTTTTTTTTATTTTTTATTTTTTTACTTCCAACCTTTATTTATACAGGTAATCTCGTTGAGACGTGGGGTTTCATTCTCAGGCGAGACTTGGGAACTCTGTACAGTTCCACTCCCCCATCCACACTTACCAGAACATCCCATCATACTGAAAAGACAAATGCATCTCCAGCCACTGTTGTGTTGAAACTTGGGGGAAGGACAGCGAGACGGATGGAAAGATCAATCTACAGATATTGATCGGTTTCGGTTGGTTACACATGGTGGTGTCCATTGAATTGGGGCGGGGGGGGGGGGATCAAAGAACCAGCGAACAATGAGAACCGGGTCAGACAAAAACCTATCGACTGATCAATCGACCCCAGTTGCCCGGGAGACCACAGACCTGCTGCCACCCCACCACATCTTTTCATCCAGAGAAGAAGAAGAGGAAGAAGAAGAAGAAGAAGGAGCCCAGACGGAGCAGACTAATGAGCAGCGAGAAATGTAAGCTCATTATCACTGCGGTAAGCCCACTCATTCCTGTTATTTTGTTTAAGCTCATCTTAATACATCACCCCGCTCTCTCACAGCAAATTAGATCCAAACACAAGATGCTGGAAAGGGCCGACTGACACAGGGAACTGGCTCTTGACAGTGATTGCGCTGATGTAGATTCTCTGGAGAAGAACTCAAGTCAGCGCTGCAGAATAAAGCCCATTAAAATATAAATGTTCTCTGGGGCAACAAATCTCTTCCACTCGCTGTCGGCGGGGTGAGGCTCGAATTTACATTTTGATAATATCACATATATCAGCATCTGAACTCTCGGGTGAGGCTTTTGTGTGTGTGTGTGTGTGTGTGTGTGTGTGTGTGTGTGTGAGTGCTATGTAACAAAGGAGGAAGAAGAGGAATCCCGATTACCTTCTCGGCTTGGTCCCACACCTCCGGCTCACCCAGGAACTTCTCCGGCCGGGTGGAGAGGTTGAGTTTGAAAGTGAAGCCAAACACGTCGTACACGGTCCGCAGGAAGTCCAGGCAGCCTTTGATCTCGGCCTCGATCTGTGGTTCGAAAATTAAATAGAAGAGAAATTGAATGGTGGTGAAAGGTCTGATCTCATCTTTGTTTAATTCAAAAATAAAAGGTGCAGTGTGTACGATTCTGGTCATTTTTGTCTCTTCTAAAAATGTGGGTCCCTCTCTGGGGGGGGGGGCGCCATGTTTTTACAGTAGCCCAGAGTGGACATACTAAACATCTTTTGAGTTTCGATAACAACTAAAGTCGACCACAAATTCTCCTTCATGTTCAGAAGGATGAGGTGATAGATGCAACATGCAACTTCACCTCTAGAGGTCACCAGATCTTACACACTGCACCTTAATGAGAAAAAGTACGAGATATAAGCGCAATCAAAAGGGGTAATGATCCGGTATTTGATTTTAATACAGCTTCTGGAAACATTTAAAAAGAATAGGACGGGCTCATATGTTGCTACCAAATCCCCTGTGGAGCAATCAGAAGTTGTGAGCGAGCACCTTGGACGTGAAAAAGGAAATAAAGCACGATGACAGGGAGAAGTCTCTCCTAATAAACAGTTTTATATACGCGGGGCAACCATCTGGACTCGCTGATTATAAACTTAATGGTGGCTGTAAGATAAGAGCATGCCCTCCGCCGTGTAACTCACTTTTGTGGATAATAATAAGAAGAGGAAGACAAAGAGTACGAGAAGTGTTTTTTGCGGCCGTGAAGGTTACACATTAAATACTTTGAGAACAAAGCGCCACCGAATACTTCATCATCCAACCTGCTGCCATTGTTGATAAACAGAAAGCGGTTCGGGGGGATTCTCGCTGCACCTCAAGCTAATTAAGTGGCCGCCTCAAATCCTCTTTGTGTACATCAATAGCGGTAGCGCTGCGGTAGCGCTGCGGTAGCGCTGCGCTAGCGGCGAGAGGCCGCTGTGAGAATGTGACAGGACGACCAATGACAACATTACCTGCATTTATTAAATAAACAGCGGCGCAGAGACACTGCAGGAGGAGTCTTGGCAGAGAGCACCGGAGAAACTGCGCGAGGGTTTTACCATGATAACGACCGTCACTGTTACACTTTCTTCTGAGTGTTGTCGTATCTGCAGGATATCTATCGAACTGAGGAGTTAATGAATAACGTATTTCGAGCAATTTGCGGATGTGACAGTCATGAGGGGAGACGGCAGTTAAGTGTGTGTAGAAATTCAAGGCAGCAAACTCACTCTCTCGTGCTCAGTCACAACGTGACACCGTTGTCCCATTATGCATAATAAGAGCTGTGTACAATGTTTAAGACGGGGAATTCTCTTCTTTCACGTAGAAGCTGCTCAGTGGCGCATGAGTCACATTTGCACGTGTGAAGTTCTCCATTCGCCCCCTAAAGACCACAAGAACTAGCATGTTCTATTAGCCCGGCAGCTTTGGAGCATTTTCATAATATTCCATGAAAACATGAGTGAAGAGGAGGAAAGGGAGAAGCGATGGGAGGTCTGTTGATGTGAAATTTACAGTTACTAAAAAATAGAATTCCTTCCTGTCACTTTAGAAACAATGATTTGGGGTTAAAATGCAAACTTGTATAAAAACCAAAACCAAATCAATTCAATATTTCCACCAAGGTTTTATCATCAGGCCTCTACGACTCTGATAAGTGTGTTGTGTTACGTCACCGGGTCAGTGCGGGACTCACCTGGTCCATGGTGCAGAAGATGTGGGCGTCGTCCTGCTGGAAGCGGCGCACGCGAGTGAGGCCGGTCAGAGCTCCGGACAGCTCGTTCCTGTGCAGGACCCCGAAGTCGGCCATGCGAAGGGGCAGCTCCCTCCAGGAGCGCGGCCGGTGATCAAACATCAGACTGGAACCAAACAGACAAAGTGTAAAAAAAATTTAAAAAATACATCATATATAAATGAATACAATCACTGACTTCAATCACAAAATCCATATTTTACTCTGCCACTTCAAACAACTACATTCAATGTCTGATTTAACTTTTACACTTCACTCTAACAAAATGTGTTGGGTCGCAATTTTCAATTTGAGCCGGAGCATCAGAGGGGCAGCTCATGTGAGGAGATTGGAAAAGAAGAGGAAAAGATTTGAATACAAAGAGCTGCAGTCTCAGACTCTTCACACTGCAATGCAGCAGGCGGCGGTAAATTGAACTGGGTCACTCAACAGCTGAAAACGTGGCGAGCGCATCAGTCATTTTAAGCCGAGCTGAGAATGGATGACAAAGCTGTGTAGCGCTGAAATATGATGCTATTCCCCAGCTCACAACAAAACCCCTGAGCAAACTTTAATAAACTACTCAGGTGTGGTTACTTAATGGGTTGTCCCTGTTTGCTATCACACACACACACAAACACACACACACACACAGGTTAGGGTTCTTTTTTTTGTTTTGCTGTATAAAAATGAAAAATGCCACCCAGGTTCAAACATTATGTTCAGCGTCGGCTGTGTCCTTTTTCTTGTTTAATGCCTCTCACAAATATAGTTGTTTCCAATTACGGACTGAAACCAACAAAACAGACCCACTCTTTCACACTCAAGCGTGATATAGTGTCGGCGGTGGGTTTGTTTTTCTTTACGTTTTAATGTTTTTCTCTTCCTTACTGAAATTATGACCCCGTGGCTTTAAGAATGGCGGTGTTACCAGTGTCCGGGGCAGTTCATGGGTTTGAGGGCGAAGGTCTCCTTCTCCACCTCGAAGGAAAACATGTTGTCGCTGTAGTGCTGCCAGTGGCCGGAGGTCTGCCACAGTTTGCTGTTGTAGATATTGGGCGTCACCACCTCCTGGAAGCCCCTCCTCCTGTACTCGCTCTGAAGAACACACACAAGGTCATGTGTCATTGTCTTTTAAAAAATCTCTACATATGCAGAAGTGATGTGATTAGTATCCCGAGTGTTTCAAAATAAAAGATTTATCATCACACTAAAGACACCACCGTATCGCTTTACCACCACACGGTTGTAATACCATTTTTTACCCACTAGAGTGAGTTGTGAGCCACAATACCCTTCAGCCTTGCCTCTCAGCCACAGTTGTGTGCTTGTACATCACCCTCGTTGCATTTAGATCACTTCCTGTGGACATATCAAATTAAAAGCCCTCTTGTGTACATTCATATGGTATAACAACGCTTTTACATTTATCGTAGTACTGGAGGTCTACTGGCCTCGTACCACAGAGCGCTGCCCTTTCCTTTATCGATCCCCAAGGAAAGGTTCAGAGTTATATACCCTGAACTTTGAGTTGAGGAAATTCAGCAGCCATTTTAAACAACGGCAAACTTGTCCGACAACCTTGCGAGAAACTTCCTAATCTTCTCTTTCTGGGTGTTGTTCTGAATACACACATTCCAAACCACTCTGAATAGCTCAGGCCAGCTCAGGACACAAGGCTTTCGTTCTCCTTCGGCCTGCAAACGTGAGCTATTCCACTCCCTCAGACCCTCGGCCTGCAGTTCACAGTGACACCACAGCAGGTATCTGACAGCTCTGACTCACTCTGATGAACTCAATCAGTGTGTTGTAGATGAAGGCTCCCTTTGGCAGGAAGAAGCAGCTCCCCGGACTCAGGTCATGGAAGAAGAACAGGTCCTGCTCCTGTGGAAAATAGGACGAAAATAAAACAGTGTATTAAAACCGAGGAGAAAAGACAGGGGGGGCAAAGAGGTGTGGAATAAAACAGCAGGTCATCACATATCTTAGGCTTGTCTGACAGTTTGTTTACCCACACCTGCTATTGTACAGAAACACGGCAACAACAGACACACCCTGAGAGCTGTCCTGTCAATAATGACCTTAAAGACATCCACATTATCCAAGAGTCTCGAAAAAAAAAAACAAGACACATTTGTTGGACCTGTTTTAGTCTGAAAACTCCTGGGCTGCATTTTGGTCTGGAGACACGGAAACAGAGATACTTGGAAACAATGTTTCCGTTCCGTTTTGGAGTCATGACGTCACCTTCACTTATTCTTCAGTCTCTGATCACATGACTTCTATCCACTTCCTGGAACTTGTGCCGTTGCGTTTGTGTGAAATTGTAATGTTGTTTACAAACAAGCAGGCAAACTAATTAATTATGGGCGATCAACACAATAATCCTATTTGTCAGTCACTGAGTTTAGTCAAATGAATATTGTCCAATTACACGGTTCAGAGTGGGGAAAAAAGAAAAATCATGGGATACTGAGCATGAACAGTAAATATTAAAACTATTTTCACATTAACTGTTTGGCTTATAAACAACTAAACATACCACTAATTAAATATTTCAAAGTTATGCACTGTAGCCAGACCAAAAAAACCAAAACAATCAAAGGGGTCAAAACAATGCTTATTTGCTGGAGTGGAGATAAATGCAGATTAAAAGGTCCAGTGTGTGT
Source organism: Chascanopsetta lugubris (assembly GCA_016785325.1). Classification (NCBI taxonomy): domain Eukaryota; kingdom Metazoa; phylum Chordata; class Actinopteri; order Pleuronectiformes; family Bothidae; genus Chascanopsetta; species Chascanopsetta lugubris. Next base: position 11,582 of record JAFBJT010110473.1, read on the forward strand.
GTGAGTAGGTGAAATTATTATATTATCTATATTTCTAAAGCAAAAAATAATTATGAAATAACTGCACTGCTGAGTGTATTACTCTTATTACTTAGTGTATTGAATTTGAATGATAACTGGAGGCTGCCATTGGTTCTTCAACATATACTAGTTGGAAGGGAAGGCTCGGGGTGTTCAGCTGCAGCTTTCATTACATTACATCACACACACACACACACACACACACACACACACACACACACACACACACACACACACACACACACACACACACACACACACACACACTCCCTAATGTTTGCTTACTGAATGTTAATGTATAGAGTTCATTCTACAATAACTCACATCTGTAAAACGTCTTTGACATTTAAAATATATGTTATTGTTGTTGAACATCGGTCCCCCCCCACCCCCAAAAAAAACACTTCAATGCTACAAACGCACTATGAATACTTGTCTGTTGAGAGGATGTAACAGCAGATGCACATCCAATCCCAGCACTTGAGATGCTTTCTGCCCATAATTCGGATTACGAGAGTGGGATCATCGCTATAATTCTGCAGGCAAGTCACAGCTTCCTGAACTAAGCAGACAAATACCAATAAACCTACTCATCGAGTAGAATATCCTTTAAAAATGACACATCACTGATCTCCTCTTTGCATTTTCAGCACTTACTCGCCCCAGTTTGCGGTGATCTCTGTTCTTGGCTTCCTCCTGAAACTTCTCCCACTCCTTGAGCATTTTGGGGTCAGGGAAGGAGATCCCATAGATTCTCTGGAGGGTTTCCATGTCCGCCTTTCCCTCCCAGTACGTAGACGAATTCTAGCACACCACATGAAAAAGGATTACGTTAGCTTTCACGGTTCTATTGGATGCATCAAATCCCTTGAGAATTCAACGTACGGTAACTGCAGGAGGAACGAGGACAGTCGGGAGCGTGCATTTAGGGCACGGATTAAGAGAATCTTTTAAATCCTATCTGGTTAAATTAACTATAAATCCACATACAGTGATTTTTCAGCCCGTTTTTCTGCATAAAGCAGAGTGAGGAGGGAGAGAAAGACTCACCTTGTGGACCTTAAGTGCCTTGATTTTGCCAGTGTGTCTCACATGGGGCCCCCGACACAAGTCGATTAAAGGACCACACCTGAAATGACATATTAGAGTTTTTAACGATATGATCAGAGGAAACCTTCTTGCTTGTTTTGGAGAAATATATATACATATAT
>JAFBJT010110473.1:12888-27775 GCA_016785325.1 Chascanopsetta lugubris
TATTTCAGTTTGTACCACTACCACTACTTCTACTAACAAATCAGCAGTGATGTGACTGGCTCATCTTACCTCTGAAAAACTGAAGTCTTGCACAAGTTACACATCACAGTTTGACTTTGGGATGAAATATTGCTAAATTGCTGACACTTCTGCTCACTCTGACTAATCACGTACGACTGGAAATTACTTTTTCCTTCGCTGCTATAAAAAAAAAAAAAAAAAAGACTTTACTTGCCAGTGGCAGAGCAGAGCTGCAAAGATGTGATTTCCCAGAAAAGAAAATTGCTGTTTTATCCAGGTGAAACTCTTCTTATTTTATTTTTTTGGCTTTTTATTTAAAATGTCTCAATATTGTGACATACGGAGGTAACAGGGGATGGCAAACGAGGCCTTATAGTACAAAGGTACATCAGTAACCCTGTTATCTCTTACCCACTCAGATCAGGTCTATACAGGGAGCAACACGGCCAATACGCCTGTAAACACACACATGCACACCCGCGACAAATAAACAAGCCAGGAGAAATAAAATACGTCCTTTAGAGTCGACCTGTGAAACCCAGTATACACCCTGAGAGTTTAGCAATCTTGTAAGTGTATTGCAATCCACACTATGCGACATCATGGATCTGATCAAGTTGGATACGAGTGCGGCCTGTGGGATGACAACACACACCGAGTCAGAGGCTGCGACCACGGATGTATGGTACAATCATACTACAGTGAAACGTCCATCCATCAAAGCGCTGGAGCCGTGGAAATAGAGAAACAATGAGGCTGGAGGACGCGTTCGTTTGGACGCCGCTTCTGCGCAGACAGCCCACGCCGCATTGATCGTTGCGTCATTTCCTGCTTCGTTCCTATTGGCCGGTTAGCAGCCGTAGGTGCTAGCAGCAGTCACACTGCGAGGTGATGATTCTATATGTCTGACACTGTCGGCATTTCATCGGAGGCGATTTACAGCCACGACCAAAGATACTGCCATGACTGGCCGACTTCGTCTGGGATTGGCCGGAAAATCACACAGTGTGTACAGGGATCATCGTTCCAAAAAATGTTTATGTGACGTGCGTCCCATTAAAAAGGTGCAGTGTGTACGATTTCTGTGAATTTTCCTCATTTATATATGTGGACATATGACCACCACAGAGTTCAATACTCTTGTTATTATAATTTTTTTCACAATGTATATTTACATCAGGACTGGGTGCTTCCGATTGGGGGCCACCATGTTTTTGCCGCAGCCCTGTAGAGGTGATATATGATCAACTTCACCGAAAGGTTTCACCAAATCTTACACACTGTGCCTTTAAATGATGGCAACATATCAACAGCTGCGAGCCAGTGAATCATCTCCAGAGGCACAGTCCTCTCACTCACCTGTAAACTGTGGTCGTCGGAGTGGTGACTTTCTCATTCAGGATGCGGCACTTAAACTTGTTGTACTGTAAAGGACAAGACGAGGCTAATGTAATTCTCCTCACAGCTTTTTTTCCCTCCCCCTCTTTTATAAAGTGTGTTTTTGTGTGCGAGTGCTTTAAAGATACCTTGAACATTTCCAGCAAAGTCTCCTTCTTTATCTCCAGCCGCTCAAACGGCTGCTTCTCCTTGATGATTTTCTTGCACAGGGTTTCCAGACCCGGGAAGTCGTTGCTCGAGACGCCCCTGTCCAAAAACATCAGCCGATAAACAAAACAAGAACAGCCCTTTGCACAAGGACTCTCACTCCGGCATTAATATGCAAACTGTCTCCAATTGCTAAGATTCCGTCTGCCACAGTTTCCAGAGGGCATCATGGATGTGACCGGACCCGCTTTTACCGCAATGCAATTCTGTGACTTCCAGAAAGTGATAACCCCTGCCAAGCATGGGCAAATGCTGGAGAGTCCTTGGCTTTAGGGCTTGAGCAATGTCAAAATATCCTTGCACAAAACAAGCCTCCAAGAATGCCATTAGCATAAAATGGCTTCATTAAGGAGGTTGTAGAATTAATTAGACAGCCCTCCTCACGCTCTCCTGCAGCCTGAAGCAGGGAGCAAATGCATGGTTTCAGGGAAAGGTCAAGTGAAGAAGTTGTTTACAAGTAGGAACTATTCCGACATTTCTGTGGGCGTCGCTGCACACATTCAGAGCTTTGCTGCCAAGATGTCTGGCTCTGTGTTTCTGAATAGATGTGCTTTCAGGCTTCCAATATGAGGAGCAGATACAGAAAGATTCAGTCATTTCAAATCCACACCCAGCTCGACAGCATTAGTGTCATTCTGCCTGTTTTGTGTTTACGACAGACGGTGAACTTTAGTGACAGCTGCTAAGCCTCCGAGTACACAACAAACTAACATTGGGAACAGAGACGCGACTGTAGCCAGATCCGTGCATAGTTGGAATGATATCATTTTCCTTATTTCTGCCTCTGTAAACAAGCACGGTGGATTTCAAATGAACTCATCAGCGAGTGACTTTCAGCTTTAAAGCTCAGGATTTCACAAAAATTAAGAACTGAGGACATTTTGCGACAAAGCCCGGCCATTCTAAGAAGCTCCAAAGTGACACAACAAACGCAGGAATAGTATACGACTATTTTTTATACTTTAGCGAAAACAATTTGCTGCCAAAAACTAACTCTTAAACCAACTTTTTTCACTGAGGGCCACATACAAGAAAGATACACAAAAAGCCATTATTAAAGTTAACAAAATAAGTGACACTGCAGTGTGTCTAAGGTTGGATTTGCACCTGCCACGTTTACCTACAAAGACTCTGCTCCATCCACTGAAGCCTTGTCCACACAGAGACGAAAAACAATCCATTTCTTTTTGTTTGAAAAAAGAAATCCCTAAAACACGGCGTCGAATAAAGATATGTGGTTGCCTACTTTGAAACTACTGAAAACGTTGCAGTATAAATGCCAGGCCTGTAAGTGGCGCTGTAACGCTGCCACAGAAATACACCAAAAACAGAGAAGACGTGGAGCATGCACATTGTTACTGTTGTTGGCGGGTTAGCGGGTTAAAGGAGAGAAGAGTAGCCTATTCGTACTTTGTATTCGCTGCCTGAACCACTGACGCTAGGATAGCAAACTTTGACTGCTATGTTTAATGAAGCTGTAGCTCCCCCTAGTGTTGAAACTGCGACGTGGGCCAGGTTCCATTATATTTTCAGCACTTCAGTTACAGACCCTAGTTGGCCATAGTTTGGACACCCCCTCGCTTCGACTGTGTATAGAGCTGGAGGACACATCTCTACTTCCTCCCGTCACACCGAGGTGATGTCACCATCTGGTGCGTGTAGAGACAGTGACAGTGTGATAAGAACGGGGGGGGGGCCATCGTGCAACTGGTGGCTCTGATCCAATCACTCACTCATTGTTGTCCAGGAACATGTCGTAGTAGAAGCCGCTCTCGATGGGGGGTCCGTAGCAGAGGCAGCCCCCGTACACCCGCTCCATGGCTTCACCCAGGATGTGGGCGCTGGAGTGCCAATAAACCTAAAAACACACACAAAAAACAACGCTGCGCTAGTTTTCGTCTTCCTTTGTGCTCATCAACAATGAGATGTGTGTTTGTGCTCGACAGCTGTGATTGGCTTCGTTGAGGACTTGGTAAAAGCCTCCGACAGAATCTGAGCCACCGGAAGAGGGACCAACATTTACTGTGAATGCAGACGATCTGCAAAGGCGCAATGAAACCCCACAGGGAGCAAAAAGAGTGAGCCTCTGAAACATCTCCCAGCAGGAGCAGCTGACAAATGGTTCAGTACCTTGTAAAGACGCCAAACAGGACAATTGTCCTTTTTTCTCTTTTAGTGACGCGTCTCATTATTCTCTCAGTGAGACCACTCGCTGTCACTTTAATGACAGTACATGATTGCGGCACTTTTTTTTTCGTATTCTCAAATCTCCCCCTTAATGCCTTTGTGGCTCAGACGCTTAGTGGATAACGGGGCTTTGAGGTTTATTATTGACAGTAAACCTCCGATTCATCACTTTAATTTCACATGCCCAGGTAGCCTGCCCTTAGTGCGTTTTAAAAAGAGATGAACACACTCGTCAAAATGCTGTTGATCACAGAGACAAATTGATTGTTTTAAAGATCAATGAGCAGAGAGAAAATCCAAGTAGGTAAAATATTTGTTTGAACAACATTCTTTGGGTGCTGGAGAACATCAACACATTTTTTTCTTAAATAAAAAAAACAAAACAATGAAGCCAGCCGGTAATGAGTCATGGCTGCTCCCTGACCCACACACCCACCCACACTGAGGACAAGCCATTACTGTAGCTCACAAGCAGGTGGAGCTCCAATAAGCGGAGCGAGCGCTAGCGCGGGCTGCTAGCAAGCTCCCACCTGTGATGGAGAATAGCATGAGCTTCAACTTGGCTCCAGCACAAGCCCATGCACATTTGAGAGTGTGAGCGCTGGTCATTTTCTAGCAGACTGATGTTTGCAAACTCCATTTCCGAGTTAGTAGGACAGTTAGGACAACAGGCTCTGAACACTGACATTACGATCCTGACAAACCTCACGTAATGTCTGACCATGGGCAAATAAAGGCAGCCAGGTAAAGGTTAAAGTTAACTAATGCACCTTTCAAAATGATATGTGTGTTGTCATCAAGCCATCAAAATATACAGAAATGCACATTTTCAAAACAGGATGACAATTCCTTTCTTTGAATCCAGATGAATGGAAGACACGTAAAGACAGCAGGTGGGATGTGACGTGCACTTACAGCCTGAGCTTCCTCATCATCAAACTTGAGCAACTCCAGGCTACAGTCGTCTTCCAGAGGTCTGTCCAGGTCCCACACGTTTTTGTTCACTTTGGCAATCACAGTGTTGTCGGCGAGGCCTTGACTGAAAGGAAAGGCGGAGTCTGAGTGTTTTGCTGAGGCAAAGTTTTTCTTTTAACACTGATGGGGGGGGGATTTACTTATTTAAAGTCTTTTCTTGTCTTGCATGGTGGCTGTCATCCCCAGTTACTGTTTTCATTACGTGGGTGTGGTGAGGCCTTTTGAAACTGTAGTAATGTTTACAAGCTGCACAGAAAAGGCAGAGCAGCTCCTCTTTGGAAATTAAATAACAGAGGTACCCTTCAGGTCTTTGTTTGTTTGTTTGTTTACTTGAAAGCAAGGTGCCATGTTTGCGAAAGACACATCTCGCCAGACGAAGGTCCACTCAGAATCATCATCATCATCATCATCATCATCATCATCATACTCACCTGATTCCACATGCCACCTGATACGGCGTGGTCTTCCAGGACTCGGCGTCCACCACCTTCCCGTCAGGCAGGGTCACCTTGATCGGGCAGCTATTGTTTGCCGCTCTCTCTGCAAGCAGGGCGTCGTGCTCGGCTTTGAGCTTCTCGTACAGAGACAGACGGTCCCCGATGTACTGAGGTGGTGGTGATAACTGGGTTGAGTGAGAAATCGGAGGTAGTAAGTAATGACTTCATTATGGATACATTTATTCTGTAAAAAAAAAGATTTCTGGCACAATGAGAGAAATACAGCCTGACTTAGTTACACATCAAGGTATGAATAACAAAAAGGAAGGTCTAAGGAAGGTAGAATTGATTTGGATTTTAACCTCAGGGTAAATGTGTAACATTTATGTGAAAGTACTGCTATTTATTGGCAGAGATGAAATATGAAATAATTATACTGATGTTTTCACGAGTGCACATTCCTCTGGTTGTATAAATTGTTACAACAAAATCCTTGATTAATATTTACAAGAGTGGATTCTCATTATGGAGGCCACCATGTTGCTCCATTATAATTTTACAGTAGCTCTGAATCAACTATTTACACACCGATTTTATTTTTTTTATATGTATGATAACAGCATCCATAGTTTCTGCTTCCTTTTACTTAATTACATCAAAGAAACCGAAATATACAACGTGTTGAAACATAAACCTGACGATAAAATATAAATATATCTAAATATCTTTATCTGCTGAATTACTTCAAATTTGATCATTTATTAAAAGGAAATACCAAAAGGTAAGGTACGTAATCAAAGTATTATAGTAAATGCTCTGACTATTTCACAGTCATAAACAGACACAACCAACTAGTGGCTGTGTGGTGCATCATGACGTGGGCGTGCATTGACGGGTAAACACCCATTACACTGAGTGATTTACTGTCTTGTAGAACAAGATTCAATAATAAGGTCAAATAATAGCACGCGCATACTTCCAGACTCTTCATTTAGAAACTCACCTCCGCCCTGCCTCCACAGTCTCCAGCAGCACCCTTAGGCTTCTTTTTTCCTCCATCTTTACCACCTTCATTCACTTCCTGCCAAAGACATGCGACATCACCACAGATTAGTTCTGCTTCATCAAGAATGATTAAGGGAGATGTGTTTCTTATGAAATCAGCTTAGACACAAAACAAAGACAAGAAGCATGCGGTATCCTTATATAAAAAGGGTAAAAACAAAAACCATGGTGAGATGTACAGATGATCTAACCATGATGAGACAACGCAAACACCAGTTGTTTTGAAAAGCCCTATATATAAAACCTGTAATCATTTTAAATTCAAACATTTAGCCACAAAATGGTTTCCATTATTTTTTATTTCTTTTCTGGAGTAGTCTAAGTTACCATAAGCAAAGTGGCACACTGCTATTTTGCATTTGGCTTATTGAGATTCATCAAAACAATGATGTAATACAATGGACAAGAGATGCAACGCCGATTCAGGTCAGGGACGGTCAGCCAAGTACTCAAAAGCCAAATATCAATATTTGGCTTTATATTTTTACTATTGATTTTAAGCAGTTTTTAAGATAGATTATATTGTACAACAGGTAGAAAAATGTATTTCAGTATACTTCTAATTTGGTCTCTGTGAATTTGAAAACAAACTACAGGGAATAATAAACCCAGCTTAAAAAAATGAATAAGTAGATATCATAATTTATCACAGTCTTAGAATATTTGGCAAAAAGCTAAATCTCAGACCATATATCAGGAATCATATTGCATCAGATTTGACCATGTGATTCACTATGGAGGTCCTGTTATTCAAAACTAACTAAAGTGGACAATACTACACACTGAGATACATGCCCCTTAAATCAATAGGTTCAACAGGTGATAAATTAATATTATCAGATTTAAGGTGAATTTAAACTGAATGACCCCGGTAACAATTATTAGAATACCCCAATACATGTTGTACTGGAATATATTCAATATCCAAATATGAGCCGAATCAATGTAAAACATAAGTGAAGTATGCTTAATAGTTAATTTTTTACATAATAGGTACATGAAGGCACAGATAAGTTGATTTACTTTTAAACTGTCCGAATTTTGAACGGAGCTTGGTGATACGCGCTCTCCTCGAAGCTACGTTTGCTTAACTGAACAAGCCGGCTGGACTTGCTTGAACTGCAACGTGGCACAGGTTTCACTCAGCGCAGTTTAGAACCAGAAATAGAGTCACGCTTCTTCCATTTAGACTAAAATAGTCACGCTGAGGTGACAACAAAGCCATTTAATACGGCTAGCTAGCTCTTAGGTTAGCACCGCGTTGCCGGGTAGCTCAATGACAGCATGTATGTGAATGGCGGTGGCTAGGCTAACCGCTAACCTGCTAAATGAAATGAAGGTGGAGTATTTACCTTTTTTCCTTCATTCACTTGCAGTTCACTCATCTTCTTTTCAACGGACTGTTCGGCCATTGGACGTTTTGACAACGCGTCCCCACGTCCAGAGGTAACTTTCGGAAAAGTCTGAGAAATGTGTGTTGTACACACTGGGCTGTACGGGTGCCGGGAGGGGACCTATGTCCTGACGTTTCCCGGATATTTGCAATTCTGATGCAATATTTAGCCACAGAGGGCGGTGCTATGCTAGCACCTTAGCATGTTAGCCTGGTATTTACTGGATGTTGCATGAGATTATGTGTGTGAAGTTCAGTTTCCATATTTGTCAACTTCAATTGAAACCTACATCAGTTGGTTACGAGATGTAGCAAAGAACTATGTTGAATATAATGTGGTATTTGGTATACAGTCATTTTACGGGAATGGAATGATTTGGTATTATTCAAGCGACATTATTTCCAAATATGCTGTGAGAAAATTAAAATATATTAACCTTTCAGTGAATATATACGGTTAATCAATTCCGTATGTTAATCTGAAAGACAACAATCACCAAATAGAAAGTGTACAGCGTCAGTGGTGTTTCAAAGGATTTTAGTGGCTTTATCAAACGGAACCTGTGAAGGACACATCAAAGTATGCCCCTCCCTCAAACTGCAACTTTATTTAAAAAAGTGATGAAAAATATGAAAAATGAAATCACTGACATGAAATGACTTACTCAGCAATCTCACTGATATGAATGGGGTGCGTTTACCATGTTTGAATCAACCGATCATTTTCATAATTTGTCATACATGTTTTAGTTCCTGATAAAAGTGACTCATTTGACAGAATATAAAAAATATTAGGGCCCTTGTACCAATCGGTGCCCAGGTCCCATGAGAGCTGAGTGGGCTTTAAATGGTTTCAGGATGTGTATCACTGCTTTGATACTTCTCAACAATAAGCATCTCATAAAAAGCCTTGGTCTTGTCTTAGTCATAACAGACTATTTATTTCACATTTAGTCGGATGAACACACACACACACACACACACACACACACACACACTGTACTTAACGTACAGTCCGCATGTTTCCACAACCAAAACAACAGATTGGCGTCGGTGCTGATGAGACTCGCGTTGCTCCCTGAAAGAGACTGTGCCGCGTGCGTTTGTTGGTTATTTCCCCTCAGCCTTGGTTAAAGCCTCCAGACTTCAGACAAGATGTGCATTTCAATTATTGTTGAACAGCGGTTTTAAACTGCTGACACTCTCCCAGGGAATAAAGAAGAAGCCGCAGCTCACCGTGCCGTCCTGCTGTTCTTTGCTTGTTGCGAGGAGAGGGAAGTCGTGAATAATTAACCTTCAAATCGTTGAGCAGGGAAGCAATATGTTCTATTTCCTGGCTCTGTATCAGGTCCTGAATACGATTCCTCTTCACGCCGACGGAGCAGCTGATTTGTTAGTTTAGACCAAAATACCATAGATTGAAAGTAATGGCTCTGCAGCAATATGTTGATGACACATTACTCATTACGGACATGAACAATAATCACTTTTGAACCCAGTTGTTATTAAATGGTGAATCCAGCAGGACGGACCTTACAAATACATGTTCATAGATCACAGATGGGGTGCCAAATGTAGCGATATCTAGTGGTGGAGTCGCATATTGCAAGTGAATACCCCTCACCTTACCCTTCATTGCAACCTAATTAAGTATGGTCCTGATGAGTCATCATTATAGGAGTAATAGTGAACTCGGGTTGACACCTACGCAAAGTGAAGTGACGTTGCACTATAGCTCACACCTGTTGGCAGCGGTTGTCCAAGAGGCAGAGCACAGGTAGAGTTGGGGGTGGGCCCAATGTGCTGTTGCAGCATCCACAGAACGTGCCAGGTCGGCTCAGGTGTCACTCAAGAGGCCACGCCCCTTAATTATGCAGAATGTCAAACATCGATAGAACAAAAATAAGTACAATTGTCCCAGGAAAAAAAAAATGTGACTAGTTGAGACCAAAACCATAGTTTGTATCAGGCTTTAGACATTTAATTCACTTCTAAATTTAACCAATTTAACATGGGAGTCTATGGGGATTGTCTTACTTTTGGAGCCAGCCTCAAGTGGCCACCCTGGGAACTGTAGGTTTTTCCACCTCCTAATTGGCCTGAAGGTTACTGCTTAGTCATACGCATCACAACAATCTTCTTTTCTTGGGATACATTGACATGAAAGCTGACCAGAGACAAAAAGTTATCTCATGCACCTTTAAAACTATAAAGGTTGTTAATACCTCCATCCTTGGCTACTGTAAAAACATAGTGGGGCAACACTGCAGCCTCCACACTCCTCTCAAAGTAAATAATGTGAAAAAAAAAATCTAGCGCAATGAAAACAACAACTCGTACTTTCAGGTGTTTATGCATTCATACGGACATCCGTATGATTATTTTATGTTCTGTTTCTGCCGATACATCCACTTCACCCAAATATCACAAGCTGGGACCTTTAATAATTCATAATGTGAACTGGTAATAAGTGAAATACCACTGCTGTCTTTGACCATAAATAAAGCAAAGCATAGAGGCAGCAAAAGAAAAAAAGAAAAAGGTGTGAAATAAAAAGTGAAAAGGGGGGATGCTTATAATTTATTGTGAGAAAAGAAGCGGGCGGCGTCGGCGGCAGAGACCCCATAAAAGTGGATTTATCGGGGGACACCACGCTGCTGCGAGAACGAGATTTGCAGGCCGTGTCTGTACTCATTCTCTAATTATTTGGACACATTTTGAATATTTAATATCAGCACAGCCATTAGGTGTCAGTATAGAGGAGGCTTGGGAGAGACAAACCTGCAGACACTGTGTGTGTGTGTGTGTATGTGTGTGTGTGTGTGTGTGTGCGTGTGCGTGTGTGTGTGTATAGCTCGCTCTCCCCCGCAGTTCAGCAGCTGACACTGTCACCTCCCTCACTGAAGTTTTGATATAGCCAGCATTTGTCTACAGGCATCTCTGGAGAGAGAGAGAGAGAGAGAGAGAGCATCACAGAGCCCCCACCTCTCTCTCTCTCTCTCTCTCTCTCTCTCTCTCTCTCTCTCTCTCTCTCTCTCTCTCCCTCCTTTTTGCACCACATTCAAAGGAAATTGCAGAGGCGAGTACATGATGGGATTTGTTCCAAATGCATCATAAATATTTGATTCCTCCGCTCTTCCCTAATCCAGACTCTGTGAGATCATTGTTGTCTTTCACGACGTTTCCCGTTTCTTCACCTGTGGTATATTTTTAATATTTTTTTTTTTTACGAAACTATTACCCAGACTCGAAAAGCCAATTAAAGGCAACCACGGAATAAAAGTGCATAAGCCTCCGCGCCTGTGACGCAACACCGAGAACGTATGGAGATGGATGGTGAGACGGGGAGGTGTTATTCCACTTCACGGCTGATTATAGCTCTTAATGGCGCCTCATGTGGGTCATCAACACCCCACAACCGATCCCAGTTTAATAACAAAGGTCTGTAAGTGAATGCGCTCTTCCGGACCTGGGAAAAATAACCCCGCCCCCTCGCCTCCCCACCCCTCCCCTCCCTTCCACCCCCCACCCCCCCACTGCTGCTGGTGCTCCAGCTCCAGGGCCGCGCTCTGCGATGAGAAATCACTGGCCTTCAGCTGCCCTCCGCCCCGGAGAGGGACGACACGGTGTCAGAGACGAGGGCAGGGAGCGGCGCACGCTCACCCCGGACCGGGGCAGAAAACCATCTGCTGCGACATCCTTTATGAGACGCTCCCATTCTCCCGGGGCTCCGTCAGAGAGCTGTCACACCACCGCCACCACCACCACCCAGCAGCGCTCACACATGACCACAACTCACACACACACACACACACACACACACACACACACACTATCCCTGCACTGTGTGGAATATTCCTATTCTGTTGAATCGTCATCCCTTTAAGGTGCAGTGTGTAAGATTTGGTGACATCTAGAGGTGAAGCTGCATGTTGTATCCATCACCTCACCCTCACACATGCAGGAGAACCTATGGTTGACTTCAGTTGTCATAAAAACTCAAAAGATGTTTAGTATGACCACTCTGGGCTACTGTAAAAACATAAAAAGTGTACAAAATATAAGTACCAGGGGCCTTATGTTTGACACCTCTGCACCAATGACACAGCTGAGTACTTGAACCTCCCTTATTATCTAATAATACAATATCCGCCGTGCAAAAGGTCTGTTTGCATTTCCTCATCAATCAAAATCAAATAAGGAGCTTTGGTTTTGTTCAGTATTATTTAATCAAAGAAAAGGAAAATGAAGCTGTAATACAAAGAAAATGACTCTACAGGAAGTCTGGCTCAGGTTCAAGACTGACCTTTAGAATAAAATACAGCTATAGGAACGGGACATGGACTGAATGGAATAAGGCAAAGAATGGGACACAGGTACGTGTGCAGTGTACAGACCATTGTGCACAGCGAGCAGGACACAGTGTGCCCTCTACTGACAATGTATGATGACATCAAACACGGTAGGACGCCTATGAGATAAAGTGCATCGTTGATGTTGGGGGAAAAGGCCATTTGCAAATTGGAAACTGTGCTGTGGCAGATCACTACATGTGATTTATCCTGTGTTCTAAGCCATTTCATCATGTAGTACAACTGGCTATAGACTTAAATGTGCCTGTGTAATAATGCATTGGCCAGTGATCATTAACGTTAATTAAATTCTGTACGTTTGCTTCGTTCGGATCTGTGACCCTTTGAAGTAGCGATATGAGATTTGGCTGCAGGATTGAAATCACATGGTACGTCACAGTTAAAGGGTCTAATCTAAATAATTGTATGTGTCAGAAACACAGACTGTATCAAAAGATGGACGTAGCGTTCGTGAAGTCACCCACAGGCTGATGCTCAACCCCTCCTACTTCCTGGTTCATCCAAAAATGGGCAAAGAGGCGGAGCACAGGTAGAGCTGGGGAGGGTCCATGGTGCTAGCAGTGACAGAACATGCCAGATCAGCCCCGGTGTCACTCAAGAGGCCACGCCCCTTTATCATGCACATTTTCAAGCCTCGATAGAATAACATGTGACTGATTGAGACCGAAACTGTAGTTTGTATCAGGTGTTTCATTCACCTCTTAAACTGACCGTTTTAACATGGGAGTCTATGGGGACTGACTCACTTTTGGAGCCAGCCTCAAGTGGCCACCCTGCGAACTGCACGTTTTTCCACTTCCTTATCGGACTCAGCCCTGGAGGTTGCCGCTTGATCAGAAATGATGGCGATTAGCCACATACTGTTGTTACTATTCCAGACTTTTCAAAATGTCAAATGTTTCCATAGTTTCACATTTCAAAAATAAATAGTTCCCATCAAATACAGACATATCTATTTGTGGTGTTTGTGATTGTCCCTGGTTCCTGGATAATCCTTCACTAAAATCTCCTCACACTGTCTGAATACAAATTCAGCCCTCCTGGAGATGTTCCTCTGATCTGCATCAGCCATTGTTAGTTAGCCTACTTTTCTCCATCACACACACACACACACACACACACACTGATACACACACTCTGATGCATGTGTAGGCGTGTTTGAGGGTCCTTCCCTTCCTGCGCTGCAGCTTCCTGCAGAGTTTTTGCGGTTCACACAGAGGTTCTTCCTTTGAGTGGAAAGTCAGATTCTCAGGAACATGAAACGGCCCTGACAGCAACCGAGTGAAGCCAAATGAACGGGAACAAAAAAAAGTTTTCAAAGCAGAAACATGAAATATGTTCTCCACAGTGTTTCGCCGAGGCAGACTTGTTAGTACCGAGGGTGAAGCGCTCACATGCGCTCCGCTACTTAACAGCAAAGCGGCGTGGAGTCAAGAAGTACACATATTACATATTACAGGGGAAGGAGGGAAGTTTTCCAAAATGGCTGAAGTGATGTGTTCATTCAGCGTTGTCACTGAGAGAGAAACACACAGAACAATTAAGGCAGGAAGTAGCCGCCCTCTGCTTCCTGTGCCCTCCTGAGTCAAGCCTCCGCGGCCGCTTAAGATCCAGCTTATTGAGCTGGAGAGCCGTGTGTAACCATGGCAACCCAATTTCCAGCATGAGTCAGAGTGCACAGTGGAGGTACTATTAGAAATATATACCATGGTGGAGGTGGGGTCTTGTTCTTTCCTGTGAAAGCTGCCGAACGGATGAAGCCAATATGGAAGTGGAAAGACTTGCAGTTCACAGGGTGGCCACTTGAGGCTGGCTCCAAAATGACTGACTTCCATGTTAAAATGGCCAACTTTAGAGGTGAATTAAAGTTTGAAATTGCCAAGCCCAGCTCTACCTGTGCTCCACCTCTTTGCCTGTTTTTGATGCAACCAGGAAGTAGGAGGAGTTAAACATCGGCAAGATGGCGACAAGGGAACAATCCACTACGAGCTTCACGAGCACTCTGCAGAAACCTATGGGTGACGTCACGGACGCTACGTCCATTGTTATATACAGTTGATGTGGTTATATTTATATCCTGTAAAAAAAAATGTAAAAAATTTATTTTCAATATACGTTTTCTGAACACGTTTTTTAGAGTTGCAGTACCACCATTTGGCCACTACATCAATTGTAGTTCAAAGCCTGATACTCTTCCTGTTTAAGGATCTTTCTTATATCCATGGAGAGCGAGTGACGTAGCTCGTCGTTTGGTTGTGGACCACAGCTGCGCTGTTGCACACGCTTGCTGCTGTATCGGAGCTAACTAGCTAGCCAGCGATACTGGCTGGCACCACCACACGTGTCACATACAACATCAGCCAAGTCACTTTGCGCTCCCAAGTAAATCACAGCCACATGTCTTTTTCTTCAGCTTTTGAAACAGCCTGGACACGATGTGGCTTCAAAACGTCATTTCAAACAATTGAAAACAATTGACAGTTGAAAAAATAAAATGCGTGCACAACGCACCTTTAAACCACCGACTCCACTCAATCCACAGACGTGTTGATGCTCTGGAATAAAAGGGAGAAGGAAAAAAAACACAACAACAGAGAGATCAGGTGTGCCCGTGTGCATACATGACCGAAAAAACCTATGAATAAATCATACGCCATCGTGATTAACATTGTGGTCACATATTTTGTGTGCAGGGTTTCTTCAAAGCGCGAGCACGGGTCACATTCCAGGCGCCTGGTGGGGGGTCCAGATTATCTTATTTCCACTGCCAACTCTGCTTTGCCACATAATGTCAGAGGAAAGCAAAGGAAGGAGGCTTTAGAGGAGCTGCC
>JAFBJT010110474.1:0-25412 GCA_016785325.1 Chascanopsetta lugubris
TAAAGATTCACTATGAAGTTTTTGGTGCCTACCAGTGGCCTGATGCCAAATAAATATCTGAATGCTAATATAAAAAAGTCAGGATGTTTGTGTCTATTGTAGAAACTTGGACCCGCTCATTTAGAAATGGCTCATTCTATAAGCACAACATATTCTTAGTGGTTGATTACGACTCACTGAGGAACACATCACTGTTAAATGATATTACATTGTTTTGCAGATAAATCCCCTTAAATCATAAACACTGAATCAGCAGATTCATTCCCTTGTTGTTGTTATTGTTGTATAATCACTTGGAGAGGACTTTTGTTGTGGCATGTTATTTCATTATTTACAGACGTCCATGTTTGCAACAGGTCACCAGTGAGACAGACCCTGTGACTGCTCCGATCTTTGTGCCTTGTGAGTCCCTGAGTTTGTATTTTGACGCCACACAGTGTGAGAGCATTAAACTGTGTTGTGACTTCAGCATAATTTACTATATTTGATTTTGTTGTTGTTGAAGATTTTATATGAAACACTGCACCGGTTGAAATGAGCTCATTCTCTGAAACGTTCAATATCAAGAGCATAGCACCGTTCGGTTCAAACAATGTAATTAGTTTGGTCTGGTTTCGTCAAACCGACGACAGATTAAAGAATGTACTGATTAAAAACACGAAGAGCATCGCTTGATTAAAAAAGATGGTGAAGGGGATTCAGTAGAACAGGGATGTCAAACATCCCTGTTCTAACAGAACCGGCCGCCAGAGGGTCCACAGAAGGATTTTGTAAAGTGTAAACATTGCTGAGTGAAGATGTAGAGATGTTGGTGTATTGACCTGCGCTTACTATGCCGGGACACAAGGGGGAGCCTGTGCCACTAGTCCATTAAATGTGAAGATTTTCAGAATGTTCAGAAAGATGTGGAGTTGTCGTTGTTTATAAGTCAATATACTATGATCGTACTCGGTCGAATTGGCGCCTGTATGTGGCCCCTGAACAACAAATGAGTTCGACACCCCTAAGCTACAACATGCAACTTCAACACTAGATGTCAGTAAATTCTACTCTCTGCACAATTAAAGCTCGTTTCAAGTGTTTCATTGTCTTGTGAATGTTGACGTCTGGGAGGACAAAGTGCTAGTTTTGAATTTCAGGGGCTGATTTTGAAGGTTAATTAAGGCTTGATGAGATGTTTTCTTTGTTTGTTAGTTTGACTGACTGACAATAAATAAATGGGCTATAAATGAAGTATAAGTACTGGAGATTTAACAAGTTGTAAATCAACATAAGAACTATCAATTTATTACAGGATCTGTTGTCAACGAAACTGTAAACACAATTTAAGTCGAGCCAAATGTGTGGTGCTTAGTCTTCTGACGTCAAATACAAATGAAAAGTGTGCGCACTGGCCCTTTAAAGGGGTCAGACTCAGGCATGGGAACGCGATAAACACACAGTCGTTCGCTGAGGCTTTGGAAGCGCTCGAATAAAGAAGAGCGACCGTGCATTTTCCTCCGGTGTGAAAAGAAGAGCTAGGGAGCAGCTCAGCAGCTGGGAGGCTGACGTCCTGCCGCTGCTGCTGCTGCTGCTGCCACTGCTGCTGCTGCTGTGGTTCTCAGCAGCCGGCGGTCACGCACACTTGTGCCGCTTCACCGTGTCGGCATCAGACTTTCATGTGACTAGCATCTGAGGGCTCCAAACACAGAAGCACGCAAACTAGAAGGAAGTAAAAAGAAACAAGTGTTGTTGTGTCTCTCTCTCACCTCTCACCCCCCCCTACCCCTCCCCCTCCGCCTCCCCCCCAACCCACCCACCCTCCGAAACTACCAAGCTGACATCGACCAAGACTTTAGAAAACGCCGTCTAACACGTCACCGACGAGAATACACAATGAAAAACAAAGAGAAATCCTCTAAGGGGCCGAAAAACTCAAATCCTCTACAAAGCAGTTTATCTCTGCTCGCTGCTCTACGGTCGGGTTCATGGAAAACTTGTGATGACTCTTGATCCCTCGGATCTCTTGGTTCTTCCAGCAATCAAATAAGGATTTACAGTGAAAAGAGGAAAAAAAAAAAATCAGTGTCGGAATCATCCCATGAAAAAAATGTCCTTTCAAAAGCTTTTTCAAAAACACTCACATTTACCCACGAGGCAAAGCGCTCGCTCTCCTCTGGCAGAGCACTTCATCTTATCCTCTGCGTCATTTAGTCAAAAAAAAAAAAAAAAAGTTTTAAAAGCTGTGAAAGCTTTTTCCCATAAATCCCATCAAATGCTTTGAGCCCTCACTGGTTCCAGGTGCTGCTCTGTGATCCGGGCCGAGCTCTCTACTTGGAGCAGGTGTTGATGTTCTTGCCGTCGGTGGCGTCCTCCACCAGCGCCAGGTGATAATCGGTGGAGAGCGTGAAGTGGGACACGCAGCCCAGCAGGCCGCCCAGGTACTGTCTGTTGGTGTGCAGGGCGATCTCCTTCATGCCGCCTGCAGAGGCGCAGAAAACACTCAGAAGTCATCATAAACATATGATAGTAATAGTAATAACAATCACAATAATAACAATGATACACCTTGAGTTTCACTCACCCACGTATAAGGGCCCGTTGATGTTGAGCTGTCTCATCTTCCCCGGTGACCTCCCCGTCTTCGCTCCGTAGTCGTCCACCGTCAGTTTCCCCGTCTGTCCGTCCCTGAGGACAGAGGAGGTGATGATGAAGACGATGATGATGATGATGATGATGATGAAACTCATTTGTAAACATGAGAAACGCGGCACATTGACTCCTTCAAACTTCATCTGCCCCCGAGTTCCTCCGTAGCTCCGCAGGCTGAGCGGAGGATCGACGGAATTATTGATGAGGGCAAATCAAATGACTGATCACATTATTATCTGCCAGGTGCAGAGGGTTCATCGTGGGGAGGAAGGCACAGCTCATCATTACTTCACTCGGCACTTAAAGGGGCAGCCTGCAGGGGTTTTGCTGAGTTGGGGATATTTCAGGATGATATTTCAGCGTTTGGATGGGTAAGTGTAGGTCCGTGGTGTCCAAACTGTTTTACTGGCCTGCAGAAAAGTCTAAAAATATAATGGAATATGGCCCAAACCGGAAGCTGGCATTTCACTGTGTTGTACTTCTTAGTTTTAACACTAGGTGGCGCAACTGCTTCACTGAAGAGAATCCTGCACGGGTCCCATTTTGCCGATGATATCAGACCCACGCCCCGACCTGCACTTGTGATTGAACACTTAAAGGCAACAGTGGCTCGTTTTATTTTATTTTAATTTTATTTATTGAATTCAAAGAATTTTGATGAGACAGTCTGAACTGCTCAAATCCCTATGTACTATTAACAGGAACAAATCATCAAAATATTATTTGGCGTACCCGTCAAAAAATCTCACTGAGTAGATTTAAATGAATAGAATATGATAACATTGCTGTTTTGTCATTTGTGATGTCGGCTGTTTTCTCCCTCACCATGTTTAAGTATCAAGCAAAATGATCAACGTTTATGTTCATGAAGCATATTGCTTCATATTTCACTCATTCTAAAACAAACACACGGGTTTTATGTGATTTCCTCAAAACCAGAACATTCTCCGTTTTCGCATCTTACCTCACAGCTTTGACTCGGTGCCACTTCCCATCACTGAAGGTGCCGTTGACAATGATGTTGGCTGCACCGCTGCCCAGGTTATAACTACAGTACACAAACACAAACAAAGAGCAGCACTAAGTCACAACGTCGCAGCTTGACTTTGATTATTCTCTAAAAAAAAAACCCAGAAGAAGTAGATATTCAACAAACACCTGAAGATGAGAGCCCCGTCCTGGAGGCCCAGAGACAGGAAGTCACTGTTGGGTCTCATTGGACTGTCTCCTCGCCATAGCAACAAGCCGTCCTGGGCTGTGCTCTTAAAACGCATGAAGAGACTGGTTCTGGAACCTGAGATCCTGAAGAAGAGGTTCAACATGTAAACATGCAAATTGCATTAAAGTTACAGTCACAACATTCTTCTCAAAATGCATTAACCTCCATTTACTCCCATTATAATTAGAATTCACGGACAATTTACATTAAAAACAGTGAGATCCTTTTACTTCATCGCATAGTCTCACTGACCTTTTCAGGATGTCTCCGTTGTCATAGGTCAAGTAGCTCCGCCCAATGAACTGCGGGATCTCAATGGCTTCAGTCACAGCTGCACAGAGAGAAGACTGTAGTTACCTCATGTCATCACAAGGTGGCAGCATGGTGTCATCTCTTATAATGGTTAGAAATCAGCAACTACACACACACACACACAATATTCATTTGTATGAATGAATAATAAGTTATTGACGTGGCTGTGGCTAATTTGTGCTTTATAAAATTCAAACAACTCAACTTACTGTTTAAACAGTAATTCCCACACTCTGCTCAGTGAAAGCGTTGAAAACACAGGAGACACAGAAAGGTTTAAGGGATTACAACATCCAATGCAGTGTTTCATATGAGATTACATGACAACAGACAGGGAATCATTTAATCCACGATGAGAGAAAATACCATTAATGGCCATTAATGTAAACCTAGTTTCTTTTAACAGTGATTTCAATGACAGAATCTGTTGTTGTTTTACAACAAACCTACAATGCAGATGCGCTCGAAACACAATATGTGAACTGTGTTATGTTTTATGAAGACAGTCCTAATAATCCCTACATTTCAAGTCAACAACTAAACCTGAATTGCGCCATGTTTAATCTACAGATGCGCAACTGACCTTTCTGGCAGTGCCTCCCATCGTACCCTAGGGGGCAGTCACACTCATATCCATCCCACTTCGGCCTGCAGGTCCCTCCATTGGCACAGGGACTTTCCACACAGGGGTGATTGGAGTTCGCAACGTTAATACCACCAGCTGAGGCTGTTGTTATCGGGATGGTGCGATCATTGAGAATGAGCTGGGGGAGAAGAATCAAGTATCAAAACACTGTGTACACTTCTAATTCTGGGATGGATGGAGGGATGGAGGGATGGATGGATGGATGGAGGGATGGAGGGATGGATGGATGGAGGGACGGAGGGATGGATGGATAGATTCGAACTGTACCTTTTGAATAATTCCTGTGAAGGGCTTCATCACACCTGCTGTCCTCTTGGTTTTATCGTACTCTGGGACTCCTCCGACGTAAAGAGGTGAGCTGCAGTTGATCTGAGTGAACGCTCCCTGAGGAAGAATACATGAATATATTCCTTAATATTAACATCATATTAGCATATAATACATGTGTGATTTCTGACTATTATGCACTTGACACTTAGTCAAAGTTCTCTGTGGTAACTGAATTATAATTAAAAGGCAAACCAATGTTAAGCAGCCAAATTTGGAATAAAAGTTGAAGTGACATCTTCATGAATAAAAAGGTTCTGATTAAAAAGAGAAAGTGACACCAACAAAATGATGTGTATGCTGGAATCTCTATCGTCTTCGTGATGTAAGATGACTGAACCAAATTTGTGTAATCTCTTTACAAGTCTCCGGTGGTTGAGTTTCTAAGTGCTATGCTGCCCTCTTGTGGTGAAAAGCGAACACAGTCCCCTTCTATGCAACAGGTCCAGAAGGCTGTTACCTCAGCGATCCCCTCCCTGGCCCTCTGGCTGTCCACCTGCAGGATGCCACTCTTTGCTGTGCGGGACACCCTCAGCTCGTGCCATGTGTCCAGACTGATCTGCTCCTCGCTCCTGCAGCACACACATTCAGAATCAGAACAAGGCATTAAAGGTGCAGTATGAGGGATTTCAGATCGTAATAATAACATTAAAGGTGCCGTGTGTGAGATTGGGTGACCTCTAGAGGTGAAGTTGCACGTTGTATCCATCACCTCGCCCTTCTGAACATGCAGGAGAACATACGCTCGACTTCAGTTGTCATTGAAACTCAAAAGATGTTTGTACTGACAAAAAACATGGCGGCCCCCGTAGAGAGGACCCCCCTCCTGAATGAATGCGCTCATTTTAGGTTAACGGAAAAAACTAAAACATTCACCTGATTATAAATTCATGAAAATGTCAGTATGTAATTGTTTAGTAATATTTCTAAGTGACAAAAATGACGAAAATCGTACACACTGCACCTTTAAAAGATATGTGCGGACTCACACGCATAACAAACACAACCAGACAAATCTAGCATACCTAACATAATAAAAGAATATAATTATCTAAAAAAAAAAAAATGGAATAATAGTATCCAGCACCTTATGACCGCTCCTCCAGAGCCACAGTCAAATCTGAACTCTATGTATCTGTCCACCATGTTAATGGCCAGGAAGTCTCCGCTGCCTGCGTCATCACTGTACAGCAGCACGCCGTCGGGCAGCGAGGGCCTGAATGTCATCTCGAACTCCATGAAGGACAGGAAGCTCTGAGCCGTCTGAGGCCAGGGGACCACGGCGTAGGAAAACACCGTCTCGTTGAACAGCGGCGAAGACAGAGAGAAAGCTGAGGAGACAGAAGTGAGAGGGGTTTGAGCCCCCCGGGGAAGGGGCAGGAGGGGAGGGGAGGGGGGTGAAAAGAGGTGTTTTGCATATGAAGGATTAGAGGAGTGAAGAGGAGGAGGTAACGCAGAAGAAGATGTTAAGAAGTCACGGGGAGGAGGAACAGAGAGTGGAAGGTTATATTTTCTGAAAGCCGCGCTGACATTTAATCAGTCCCTCAGCGACTCTATATAAGAAATAATGACCCTCATCTCAACCAATTCTGCCTTATATTGCACTCAACTGTTGGGCAATTACCTTAAAAGGTCTCGGTGACAGTTTACGACAGCCATCAAGAGAGATGGAACCACAGAGAGTTCACTTTCTGCATTTGCAGAGCTACAGTCGTCCTTTTGTAAACAAGACAAATGCCTGCTCTGTGTGTGTGTGTGTGTGGGGGGGGGGGGTGGGGGGGGGGGGGGGGGGGGGGGGGGGGACACACAGTCCACTCACTCTCTTCGCAAAGTGCTCCCCTGAAGCCGAGCGGGCACAGGCAGAGGTAGCCGTCGGCGCGGTTGGCGAAGCAGACGCCGCCGTTGGCGCAGGTGACCAGGTCGCACACGGTGTCGCTGCACTCGCCTGGGGACGGACACGAGGTTATTACTGAGGATCAGTCTTCATCAGCGAGCGAGGGGGAAGACGGACGACTTCATAAATACTCAACAGTGGAGCCACATCTTACGGCCGCTCGCTCCATGTTGGTGGATGGGACATGGACCGAATGATACGGATATGCCTGACAAGTTGCTTTAAAGGTGCAGTGTGTCAGATTTTGGTGACCTCTGGAGGCGAAGTTGCGTGTTGTATCCATCACCTCACCCTCGCCCTTCTGAGCATAAAGGAGAACCTACGGTGGACTTCAGTTGTCCTTAAAACTCAAAAGATCTTTTACTACTGTAAAAAAAAAATGGCAGCCTCCATAGCGAGGAACCGCTCGTCGTGTAGATATACAGTTAATAGGCTGATTTAAGGGTGATGGGGAGAAAGAAAACATTCAGATGTTTCGAAATTCATTCAAACGTGTTCAAAAGGACCAAAGTCGTACACACTGCACCTTTAAAAGGCAGCTGCTCGCGTCTAAAGAGCTACCTTCAATGAAGCGGTAGCTCCACTTAGTGTCAAAACTAATTAGTGCAATCAGGTCAAGCGCACATTTCACGAGGGCCACATTCCCTTATATTTTAAGAATTAGCTGCTGGCCGCTGAAAATTGGTTTGCGGGCCACACTTGGCCCGCGGGTCATAGTTTGGACTCCACTGACCCACTGAGTCAAACCGACCAGCTCTGCACAACTCATGTGCGCTGCCATCTACTCTCATGGTCCAGATGAGAGGCGCCATGTGGTGGTGGTGTCATCTGAGGGCAAAGCACCATATGTTAGCATTTAATGCTGTTTGACCTCGGGGTCAAATTCCTGGGCTGCGACTGTTTAGCATGCGCAGAGCGCGTCAGCCAGTTAGTATCCATCTGACTGTTTACATGCAGGAGTATTTGAACCGCTTTAATGGTTCGGTGGTTATTATTGGACGCCATAAAATGTGACAAACACTCATTATCACACACACATACACACTCACACAGACACACACACACAGACGCTGCTCTCTCACCAATATCAGCTCCGCTCAGAGCTCGGCCCAGAGGCCACGGTCTGATGTCTGTGGCCTTGCTGTTGATGTTCAGACTCTGAATGCAGCCGACGAAGCCGCGGTTGGTCCCCGTCGCCTTGACCAGCCAATAAGCACTCGGGGATCCCCCCACGTACAGCGGGGTGCGGAATGTGATCTTTGTGTATTGACCCTAAAACAACAAGACACAACGCAATGCTCTTCAGTACTGTAAACAGACCTGTGACTGTTTGGACATTTCTGGTTCCTGGAGAGCCAGAATTCACAATGGACACGTTTTTGAACGAAATCCTACACACTGCACCTTTAATCACATGAAATATCAATGTTGCACTAAAACAAGACTTGGTGATGAAACCAAACTGTATTTCCCGGATGTGTTGTCACCTGTGAGCGTCCTGATATGGGCGTGTCGTTGTCCATGCGCAGCCAGCCGCTCATGCCGTCCCTGTAGACGGTGACCGTGTGCCACTGACCAACAACTATACTGCTCTCACTGATGATCTGAGCCGCTCCGGTGCCACAGTTAAACCTGTGGACGCAAAATAGAATATATATATATATATATATATATATATACATATATATATATATATATATTTGGATTATTTGCAGCCTCATTCTGATTGACGCTAATTCCCCCTTGAGTGGTTCCTAGGGTTTGACCTTGCAGGTTTGCTGAGAAGACCACAGACACAGGGTCTTTGGGGCTTTCGTGGACTAAGTGCTGTGCTTTTATTCTGAAGAGGACTTCGTGTGTGTATGTTGTATCACCGTTTGTGCCCGAGAGGCACTTTTTGTTTTTTTACTCAAATTGAGCTCATCGAGTGTGAAAAGGAACATTTCCCTCGACCATCGCCACCTGCTGGAACGTTTTTGTTCATCATGATGCTTTCTTTTTTTAGATTGGCAAACTGTGATAATACATGCATTTGAGAAGTGGAAGGTGGAAACACTACTCCCCCTGTGCTCTATGTACATGTCAGAGAAGAAACACAGATCTATATTCATCCTCAACATGTCTTAGTCTGTGTCACCGCCTCCCAACTCTTATCTTTACCCCTCTTCACTAGGAAGTGTCTCTGTCACCTGCGTGATCTAATCCTCATCGATGCAACAGATAGAAAGAAGAGCTGTACGTCTGTGATACAACATGACTCAGCACATCAGCGACTGAGCTCCTCACCTGTAGTGCAGTTTCCCTCGCACCAAGGCCAAGGAGGTGAAGTCTCCACGGCCATGTTCGTTCTCTCCGCAGTACAACAGCAAGCCGTCCTCTGACTCCGCCTGCATCACACACACACACACACACACACACACACACACACACACACACACACACACACACACACACACACACACACACATATATATATATATATTGCCATCACAGTAAAAAAAAAAAACATTCCAAAATAACTGATGACACAGCATAAAATCTTACCTTGAACTCTAAGGTGATCTGGAAGGTCTGGTAAGAGTTCTTTAAGGGTTCAAAGGTCATGTGAGAGTAGCCGTGGAACCTGGGGAAGTTCACCGGCACCACTGAAGAAGAACAAAAAAGAGGAGAACGGCACATGATGATGGACCGACCCATGAGCTGGAGGGTGAGAGAGAAGTGGGAGGAGCCAGTTTGGGTCTCACCCTCGGAGCAGGTGTCTCCTCTGCGTCCCAGGTTACAGTGGCAGCGCGATCCGCCGCCGTCGTAGTCGCTGAGACAGAAGCTGTCGGGGGGGCAGACGGTTTCCTCGCAGCTCAGGTCGTACACGCGGGGCACGTCGCCTTTCCACGGGGACATGGGCGGCGTGGTGGTGGTGGTGGCGGGCGGCGGCAACGTGATGCTGGGGTGGCGTCAAACAGAGGAAGAGGTGATGAGGTGTAAGACGTGTGTTTACAAACAACAACGACAACAACAACGGCGGCTACATGGTGTCCAGGGAAACTCTCTTAGGTTCTGGTTTGCAGCGGAGCCTTAGATTACATCACCGCCACGATCCACAGGTGTCTGCCCCTCCCACTATGACTCAGACCGCCTGTTAAAGTGCAGGATAAAGCGACACCTTGTGGCGGAGTTGCATGTTGCACTTGGATACCTCTCACCTCACCCTTTCCTGACAAAGCATGACAGAGAACCTGTTCATACTCGGAGACTGTCCGTTAAGGGCTTACTGTATAAATATAGAGTTTCAAAATGGCAGCCTCCATGAGGGGAAACAATGCGTTGTGCATTAAAGGGAACATACATGAATCAAAGATTGGTGTGTTTACTTTTGATTCCAGTTCTGCCAAGAGAGACTGAATCCACTCAATCTTACACAGCGGACCATTCATGTGTCCATCACCAAGCAGCCTATAATACTCCTTTTGTTGTTGTTTTTCATGTAAATAGAATTTTTTTTTTTTTTGGATGAGGAACATGGGGACTGATCAATGAAAAGGAAAATATCAATTCTGGCCTCTGAATAGGTCACAGCACATGGTAACTCCTTCAGTTTAAAATGCTTTCAGAGTATCTGCTGGATGATCTGCTCCATTACCTGGTTCATCTCAGGATGACATCAACTTTTCTAAATTGTCCTTTACCATCACATCCTCCTGTGTGTATTCACAGACCCTGAATGTTCACCTTAATGGCAGTTAGGGCAGTCGTGCTGTTGAAGTTAAAGTGCACGTCAAAGACATCCACGCGGCTAAAATGACCATGAACATCAAGTTATTATGTGGAAGAGCATGAAAGAGGCATGAGGGTGGCTTTTAGCTGAGAGTGGAGCCTGCACTCTCGCGCCATGATTTGAGCCGAGAATCAAATAAACTCAAAATACATTTGGCTCCTTCGAACTGAAAGAGTTTGGTCAAGATCTCACCTGGTGGTGGTGGTGGGTAGCGCGGTGGTTGTGGTGTCGGGGGCGGCACTGGGCTCAGGGGTTGTCGGGAAGATCAGATCAGAGAAATCAGGGAGGACAGAGGTGGAGATGGAGGACGAGGTGGAGGTGGAGGTGGAGGTAGGAGGCGGTGGGGCGGTGGCGTTGGGCGGAGCCATGGTGTTCATGCGGTAAACAACGTTGCGTCCTGACGGAGGACCAGAGGGAGAGCGCAGCTGCGACTTCCTGTTCTCTGATCCGATTCCTGGGAATGGTTTCAACTGTGGAGCAGAGAAATATTTTAGACCTGTGGAGTCGGCAGCTATTGTCACTTTGTTTTAAAGGTGCAGTGTGTACGATTTCAGTCATTTTCTTTTTCACCTCTAAGAATATTACAAAACAATTACACACGGACACTTCAATGAATTTATAATCACCAAAATGTTTTTTTTTTCCATTACCCGTAAATGACCTTAAATTAATCTATATTTACATGAAGAGCAGGTCCTCTCTACGGGGGCCGCCATGTTTTTACAGTAGCCCAGAGTGGACATACTAAACATCCTCTGAGCTTTAATGACAACTGAAGTCGGCCATGGGTTCCCCCTGCTCTGCTCTGAAAGGTGAAGGTGACGTGACGTGCACAACATGCGACTTCACCTCTAGAGCTCACCAAATCGTACACACTGCACCTTTAAACTCATAGTTTAACAACAACTATCATCACATGACACATGAGGACCCACCTCCTCGATGAAGACATCATAATCAGAGTCATCGACGTCGAAGCCGTCATCATCCTTGTTCCCCGAGTCGGTGATGTACCGGCCGTAATCACCACTGCCCACCTCCGACCCACCTGGTGCAGGGGACAGTGATTATTATGGGATGATTATCACATGCTGTGGAAGGGACACACCTTTAATGACACATACATTCACATTCCGCTGGATGATGAAATGCAGAGGTGACAGGGAGGTGTTGCGTGTCAGTGAGTGACACTGTGAAGATGGTGGAGTGACAGTGGAGATGAAGAGTCAAATCTAAGTTTACTTCATAGTTTTGTTGAAGCGTGAGACAAATAAGTGGTTTAAAGTTTCAGGATGATTTTCTGTAAAACGGTGGAAGGAGCAGACATAATGAGGTATGTCACATCACCTGTCGAGCTGTAATTATGCGACGGCTCCGTGAAGTTCAGATTTAATTGCAAACCGTTGTGTCTTCAATCAAACTATGAGGCGAACGCAACAACAGCAACAACAAAATGTCATGAATGTAAAAGCACATTGTTGGAGAGGGGGAGAATCGGCGAGTGCATGGATGAAAGGGTGAGATTTAGCCGTGGAGGACAGGAAACAAGCGTCCAGCTATAAATCAGCAGGTGGAGGTGGAGGAGAGAGGGTGGCACTGCTGCCGCGCTGCCCACGCAGGCTGATGACTCAGCACATTTGTACAGGTGGAAAGGTGTCTGGGTTCGGATCTGACCTCAGACAAGCCAATGACTGTGTCCTCACAGAACAATAAATGTCTTAAAGGGACATATATATGTTGCTTTTGGGTAAATACAACAACATTAAGTCAATTAAATATCTTGCGTTTTAATACTTGAAATGTTTTGCAGATTTTTCACATTATGATAGTTATTTCAAAGTGGCAGCTGGAGGGTCAGTATTGCTTCACAGTGGTAAAACAGTTCATACTGTATAGTATATACATATATATATAAATCTTTTTTTTTCATTAGTAAGTATAAAGATGATATTTCATGATCAGCTGAGGAACAATAACAACTGATTCTCTTCGGCCGATCAGCACATGCTACACACGCTAAACGACAATGACTTTTGACGTCTCTTTTTTCTTATGGCGACGGACGATGGAGAGGCAGATGTGACATCATCGCATGACGGGGGATGATGGTGATGACGATGGCGGTTTATTGACCGTCCACCAGGTCTTTTTCACAGGAGACATGTTGACAAAGGGCACCTGAGGCCTGTGGTGCGGTGACACGTCAACATGGCCGCCATGGAAGAAGCCAGCGTATCTACCTGTGAGCCTGTACCAGGGCTGCTGCACCACATACTGAAAGATGTCTCCTCTGTACAGAGCTCTGCCATAGGAAGCTCAGAGTGCGACAAGACAAAGCCAGACAGTGAATAGAGTGAGAGAGTGAGCCGATGCTCAGGCGCACGCCAAATACTTCACGTGTTGTGGAATGTGGAGGGCGGCGCCCGTACGAGCGCCAGGGAGTTAAATGAGACGCAGAAACACTGACAGGAAAATATGTAAACGATGGCCGAAGTGAGCAAAAACATGGCAGTTCACTGCTCTGACCGTCAAAATCTGCGTGAGTACGATTCATTTCAAAACCCATGCGAGTTAAAGGGACAGCGCAAAAGTATTAGTCCGTCTCAAGGTAGTTTTTGTTTCGCCATTCACTTTGATCACAAACGCCACACAAATCGAAGACCACCTGGTCTAACACGGCGGTCCAACGCCACAGGTTGTGCGTTAAGTGTGTTGCGTTTTATAGTTTTGCGACATTCCTCTCATGGATGTAGTAATTACTCTGATGTCCATCAGCCTCACATGTCAAACATACGTTAACTCTACACGTTGGAACACAAAAGCGGGGGGGGGAAAAAACACACGGCGCTTGTGGAGCGTAACTCCTCTCATTAACCTCATCCTTAGGGCTCTTAATCTTACCTTACATAACAACATCCACCCCCCCCCCCCCTCTCCCCCCCCCCCCCCCCCCCCCCCCCCCCCCCCGCTCCACAGCCTCATCCATGACAAATCAACACTGCAGGTTCACTGTGATAACGACCTCTCTGACGAACAACACACTCTTTATTTGATCCAACACCATTCAAACAATGACCTTTGAGCTGAAACTGTTGCAGAGAATTAAAGTGCTAATTTGCTCTGACTAATAATCCTGGGCACTAAGTGGTGGTGGTGGTGGTGGGGAGGGGGCGAGGGGGGGGGGGTCATGCTGTCAGGAGGGGGGGGGGGGGGGGGGGGGGGGGCGCCCAATAAAAAGAAGCAAAGTCCCCACAACTAATCTAGTGTTGTGTAACAATCCCCTTCAATCCACACCACACTGCTGCCAACCACTATGAGCGCGCACGCACGCGCACGCACACGCACACACACACACGCGCTCTCACAGAAAGAGCGACAACAAGAAAAGTATGTCAGTCAGTCAACGCCCACCCCCGCTGTTCTCTCAAGAAGCAATGCATTGTGTGCCTGCATGCGAGTTTTGTGTGTGTGTGTGTATGAGTGTGTGTGTGTGTGTGTGTATCCATCAGGGGTGTGGATGGGCAGAGAAGGGGTCTGGCATCCTGTCCTTAATCCTGTCTGATGAGACTCAAACGTAACCCGCTTTGATCCCCTGCTGAGAAACCACGCTCCTCTATCTCCTTCTCTCTGTCCGTCTGTCTCCCTGCGTCTCTCCACCCACTCTGTTCATCTTCTTTCATGGAACTTTCATTGGCATCACAACACCCCCCCCCCCCCCCCCCCCCCCCCCCCCCCCCCCCCCCCCCCCCCCCCCCCCCTACCGCCCCCCCCCCCCCCCACCGCCTCTCTCTCAGAACCGTTTGATATCAGGTACTGTGGTGCAGTGTGGTGTATGTAAACATCACTGTTGAATATTCATTATGGCATATAGACATACTTCTAATATGCATGCACACATGCACACATGCACACACGCGCACACACACACACACACGGTGAAGTTGCGTGGCATTGCACCCAGTCCATTACCACATTAAAATCACTGCACATTCTATGTATGTCTCGCAAACACCTGTGTGTGTGTGTGTATATATATGTGTGTGTGTGTGTGTGTGTGTGTGTGTGTGTGTGTGTGCATTTTAATATCAATCAGCCCCACATCGCCCCCCCCCCCTCCTCCCCCACACACACCACCGGCAGCTGAGCACATCAAAAATAATAATGTAAATGACTGTTGCTCTACATCTTCATTATCCGCAGCAACAGCCAGAACTCTGACACTGACACACTGACAGGTGTTGTCCTACATTCAAGAATCAGATTGTATATTTGTGCTGTTCAGTTCCAAATCAGATGAAAATAATATATAAAAAAAAAAAAACAGAGATAATGAGGAAAAAAAAGAAAAAAGGAAGGGACAAAAAAAAGGTAAAAATAAATGTTGGTCACCCTTGCTTGTAAAGTGTGGGTCACAGTTTCTTTGTTGTGATGTGTTGCAGCGTGGGTTTGTTTATCTCAGTGTGCCTGCTGTTAAATGTAAACATTGAGATGTGGTGGGAGCCTGCGAAGAAGCTTTCATCACAGAACACGACCACTAGAGAGCCACGTGAGGTCTTACTCAGAGTGCGCACGGGGCTGTTGATGTTGCTGGGTGGGCTGACACCGTGCACGTTCACCGCTCTCACAACAAACTGGTACTGGGTCTCCGGCAACAGCCCCTTCAAAACCATGGAGTTGGTCTCGATGGGCTCACGGATGTAAGTCCACTCTGTGTCCATCTCTGGCCTGAAGGAGAAAAGACATGAAAAGAACACTATCTGAGATTCCATGGGGCTTAAAGGTGCAGTGTGCAGAACTGAGTGTGCGAGACGGATGTTGCAGCGCCCCACCTCGCCCTTCCCTGTGAAGCCATGTTATTGTATTGTTCAATTATTTACCACTGTAAACATGAAGGGGGTGATTACACAAACATCAGTATGAATGTTTGATGTTTCATCGCTGCTACTGGAGATTGAGATGATTTCACATATTACATTGGTCCATTGCTCCCATCTGATGCTGAAAATGCCCCGCCCACTGTTACATGAGCGGTAGGAGGTCAAATTAAATTTGAGTGAAAATAAAAACTGAGGACGCAGAAGATAAAAAACGGTTTTCAGTGATGAAGAGCGCCCCCTACGCCACAGAACTGGGATTGACTCTTCATTAAATAAACCTCTTACATATACAAAGAACACCCATATAACCGACTACAGTGTGTAATCATTAAAAAAAGTAATTTGTTGTGTTTCATTTTGTTTTTGTTTTTTTCACTCTTTCCATTACAGAGAAAATTAATTAAAAAGACAACTATTATTGGAGTTGTTGCTCTCAGTAATTCAAACGCTGATAAGTACAAACAAGAGCAAACAATTAATTGATAAGGTTGTTTTTTTTTCTTGTTTATATTTTGAAACCATTTTCCCTGAGAACACTTGGGAATTTGCAATTGAAAAAATGGAAAAAAAGATGATGAACTCTTGAACTTTTCGGATATCATCTCCAGCTGTCGTGTGTGTGTGCGTGTGCATGTGTGTGTGTGTGTGTGTGTGTGTGTGTGTTGTGTGCGTGTGTGTGCGCACGCTGGATCTGATGCCTGCGGCTTTGACGTTCTGCTGAAAGGAGTCGTCTCTGATTCCACTCAATGTCTCTGTTCAGCAGGACGTCCTCTGATGTGAGAGGAGGGGGATTCTGCAGATGAGTGGAATCCTTTGTGAGGAAAACGTCCCCAGGAGCCTCAGCAGACACTGATTCATGTCCACAGTGAGTGACGGGCTCTCCGCTCCCATCCCTCCTTCTAGTCTCTGTCACACACTGTTCACTTCACACCAACACGTCTGCGTTTCCTTTCATGTATCTAGATTTGTTTTTTCACTTCTCTTATTTTCCTTGAATTTGAATTTTTAAATTCCATCTGCCCCCTTTGACCAAGTCACCAAATGACTCCGGGGGCAATTATTCATGACCTCAGTTTCCTCAACAACGTCGCTCCGGGGGACATTGGAGGATGGCGTGAGCCACTGTGTGTGCATGCAAGAGCACGTGTGTGTGTGTGTGTGTGTGTGTGTGTGCACTTGACAAAGTATGGCTTTCATTCTTAATGTGCTAACTGACACTCGTGTCAAAACATACACGCTGACACTGAACAGACCATGACTCCTCCTGTAATTGAGTGTAACAGAGAGCTGTGTGTTCGCCACCTCTTTAACAATGAGCATGTCTATTCATTCAAACTCGGACGGCAACACACAAATTAAAAAAAAATGGAAATAATTTTAACTATTGGTATATTTCTGTTTACATGATGTCAATAAAAAAAAAGACAAAGTTAAATCTCATTATGCCATTTTGCTTTCATCATAAATACTCCAGAGTCTTAAACCATCGTTACGACGTAGGAGAGGTTCAATTGACATTTCTATTCATCCTGCTCACTAAGCTGTTGAACTGCGTTTCACGCCACTCCTCCAAAAGTCAAGCCGTCACTCATGAACACGTTGTGTATTGTTAACTTGTGCGCACTGTATATCGTGTTTATTTTTAACGACGACGCATCTCCGCCAGTTGCCGGGCAACCTCATGATGAAAACTAACAAACTCTGACCCGCTAAGATAAAAGTAACCACACCTTTGTTCTTCCACAGGGCTGAAGACACGTAATATGATGTTTACCTCCATACCAGTTGCCTTTAGAGTAATATAGTAAAAGCCTAATAGGTTTATAAGGTTTACATTTCATGTGCAATGTCAAATCAAAATTCAAATAATAATAATAAAATAATACAAATTGTGCCATGCCTCTTTAAGAAATAACCATTTTCACTCTAAATATCAACACTCACTGAAATCAATGTCTTTATCTTTTGCAACAATCTGCCCACAGATCCACGGACAACGTGCAAAGAGTAATGTGACTGATGTGAAGAAATGCCGGCAGCTTCTACAGTTCGCCGCCTTCAGACGGGGCCCGGTGCGCTGCCTCCCCCTGCTGCTGGTTCCAGCTGCAGATTCGCTCTCCAGGCCTGGAAGTGCCATCGATCCTCTGCCCCTGCACTCGGCCACAGGATGAATCTCCGGACTATGGCTTTGCGATAGCATTATTTCAACGGCTGCACCATCACACCTAAAACCCCATCGGCCGTGCGCATGATCTCTGTCATTTCTTCACTTTCACGTTTCCATAGAATGAAATCTTGATCCCTGCTTGTGATAATGGAGCCATCGAATGATCTCTGAGGTTATCACCTATAAATGGGACCAGTGTTCAGGGACGAAGCTCTCAGATTGTCGTCTGCACTCATTTGAACCGCCATTAACAATCAAGCGAGGGAGCGAGCGAGGGAGCGAGCGAGCGGAGGGCAGGCGAACCCAGCTCCCGCACACACCCGCTGACGATTCCACTTATTCGAGCAAGTGAAAATGAGCGGAACTGATCACTTCCTGGCGTGGACGTGAATAATCAAGTATGTGTCTCTGCGTGACACTGCTGAGAAGCTTCGTTTATTTGTTTTCCAGCGACTGGTCAATCATTTCTGACTCACCTGATATAAGCCACCAGGAAGTGAAGGACAGGGGCACTTCCCTCGCTCTCCCCTTGCTGCCATGACAACGCCAGCTCCGTGTCAGACACCGCCATGACAACGGGCTGAGTGGGGGGAGATGGGGGCATGCACATGTCTGTTGGAAGAGAAATAAAAAAAAATTTTTTTTAAGTACGATTGACTGACGGTCGTCACGTGACCTCACATAGGCGGAAGTCATGGCGTGGGATGTTTGGGACGGACTCCTCCACTACTCACATATTCTTACCATGTGAGGCGGTGCTGACGTCTCGGGGCATGCTGGGTCTGCCCTCCCCTGCCCAGCCATAGGCCCCCACACTGACCCGGTACTTTGTTTTCACCTTCAGCTTGGCCACAGTCACATCCTGAGGGATTGTTTGTGAGGAGGACACAGGGAAAGGTGTTGACTGACGTTGAACTGATGGAGAACGAGAGCTGTAAACGTCAGCTCGGACACGGGAAAAACAATTACAGGTCCAGAGTCGGTGAAAAGAAACGCTCGGAGGATACTCACAAAGCTGGCTTGTCCATCAAATTGTCCCTTTGAGAGATAAAGAGCACAGACGTCCGTCAGTGGCTCATTATGATCAATCAGCGTTCACGCTATTAATATACATGTATGATCAGTCATATACTTTTATTGTGACGGGATAAATGAAGGACAATGTCATTACAGTATACGTCAATGCATGAAGGTTCCCTCATTATGTTGCTCAATATGAAAATACCACTCAATTGTTGTCCACTGTTGTTGGATTCCTTCTCTGGATGTTAAATGTTTTTAGTTTTTATTTGATTTGATTTCACAGTTCAGCCACGACGGGCCTGAACATGAGACACAGTGGGGCGCTGACTGATGACTCACGGTGGTCAGCATGTCTAAGCTGAGGGGCACCTCCATTAAAGATGCAGAGCCCTGTGGGTTTCCACTCCTCATCTCAGTGTAGAAGACCTGCAAACACACGCATATTTACGGCGACATTTACAAACACGCATTTACCACCACGCACATCGGCCACCATGTAAAACAACTCTGTGACAGATAATGTGGATTTAGTGAACTCCTAAAATGAGTGGCTACATTAACCCCTGTTTATCTGTGAGTGGAAGGGAAGCCAGGTAGCTGACTAATCCTCTTAGTGGAGACATATGGTCAGGGGCAACTACACACACACACACACACACACACACACACACACACACACACACACACACACACACACACACACACACACACACACACACACACACACACACAAAATAATACTAATCCCCACTTTGTTAATGGTTAACGCAAAACAAACACCAGAGGGGAAGCAGGAAGGAAGGAGGAAAAAACATACATATAATGAAATGTACTATATCAAATGTACTTTATTCTACATGCATATAAAGTAGGAATACTGCCATGGCAGTCAAGTGCGGCTGGCCTGAAGAGGAGCAAAGAGCCCGTATCTCTAAAATAACCCCGCCTCTGAAAAGAGACCACATTTTGTGGAGGAGGGGTTAAATCAAAACAGCTGAAATTTTCAAAATGTCAATCCAGCCCTCAAGGCCGTCTTCCTGGACGCTGGGTTTGAGGGGCACTTTGAAAAGCAGAACTAATGCGGGGGCCACACACATCGGCTGCTCACAGCGGGAAATGAACACGGGCTCAGAGATTTGATTTATGACGTGTGTGTGTGTGTGTGTGTGTGTGTGAAATGGCTAGAAACCTCTCTGAGGGAAGGTCTGCACAGAAACCTGCGCAGACCGGCTGCATCTCTATTTGTTTGGAATAATTTGTCTTTGAATATTTCTTTTTTTTTTTACATTTGGACGTGCGAGACCTTGCAGCTGAGGACTCACGCTGAAATGACGGCTTGACCAGAAGCCACTGTGCAGGGAGACGCTCATGATTGGGAGCATTCGTCATTTAAACTGCACCCTGCATCTTGCCTCAAGGCTAATGGAAAAGTTCAGCACTGCAAACACTAGTTAGCCGACGACTTACGGTTGATAGTCTTGTGGGTGTTTTTAGTGACCCCTGTGGCAGGGGGAGGAAGTGCAAGGGGCTTTAGCTCGATTCTGCCACATTGTGCTCGGTCAGCGGGCATCACTACTGGAGCATCTTGATTCAGTGGATATCTGTCCAGCATCGACCCAACACACCAGAGGTGACATATTTATCTAAGGTTAAATATAAAGGTGTGACGTTTTATATGGGTGGAATAAACAAGCTGTCATTATTCACAAGGACGGATTTAAGTCATTCGAAATGTGCTGTTCTTCGTGCAGATTCGATTTGAACAGACATCGACCCAGTCAGAGACTTTTTGTAAGATGACAGCAGATCACTTCTGATGTCATATACTACTACTTTTTGTCGGGCCATCATGGAGTGTGTGTGTGTGTGTGTGTGTGTGTGTGTGTGTGTGTGTGTGTGTGTGTGTGTGTGTGTGTGTGGTGGAGGTTGCCAGTCATTTGTTTGCAGACTATACTTGCAGACTGTATTAGAGCACGCTGACAGTACTTGTGACCATGAGCCCCTTTGGGAGCGAAGGCGCACAAATAGAGAGCGTGACCCCACGTAGCTTCACATCACCACCAGCCGACAGAGCAACTTGAATACGTCGGAGATCGAGTGATTCGAAAGTGTTTTATAAAGTTGTCGAATGTGGAAGTAAAGCGGGAAAACATGGCTGACACTGCTCAGACGCTGTTCATCCATCATCTATATCACTGCTTCACGTAAAATCACGGCCCGGCACATGACCTTGTATCCTGTGATGGTGCTGACGTGTCGCCGGGGCATCTTCCATCGAACGCTGAAGGCTGTGCAGTTGATGGTCTCCAGCTGGATGTCTAACGGAGGACTCAGCCGATCTGGTTCATCCAAACATGAGAGAGAGAGAGAGACAGAGAGAGACAGAGAGAGAGACAGAGAGAGAGAGAAAACAAGAAATGATGTTAGACTACTGTACAACTGTGATTAGGTAGGTATGTCCTTTTTGTTTTTTGTGTTGTTTTAGTTCAGTGACAGTCGACAGCTGTCTGCATTGAGCGGTATATCTGAACTGGTGGAGACCAAAATGGAGATTTGAAAAATCCGGGCGAATGTTGAACTAACGCTCACTGTGTATCCAGAGACACGATTCCAGCTGAATGAAGGGAAGTGTTACTGCCTGACACCGACACCCTCATCACATATGAAGTGTGAAGATGATATTATTGTCAGTCTCCGTTGAGGCGTTGACTTTGAATCTGAGATGTTCGACACCTTTTTGACTCCAACTCCTCCTCTGCGTCGTCAAACTCTTTTCTTTTCACTCCACCAAAGAAATCCTTGCCCTGCCTGTCAAAAGTAAACATAGTTGCATTTCCAGGTAATGGCATTTTCTGTTGATTACCGGAGGAGGAGGGGGGGGGGGCAACTGACAACTGAGGTAACCCTCGTTGATTGCTATTGTTGTTGACAGCTGTTGTCGAAACAGAGCGAAAGTGTGGATGTAGGTATGGTGAACATGTGAAGCCTTAACAAAAAAGCCGCGTTGTTGCAGCCGCTTCCAAACTGTATTAGAGTAGGTGTGTAGAAAGCACTTGATAAGCCATTGGCTGACATGATGGATTATTCTATCAAGCGGGTCTGACCTCATATGTCATTAAGTCCGTGATGAGGTGCGAAAACCAGGCCGATTCTGTGGCACTTGGTGAGATTGTGATTTCACCTCGTGCGCTTGAAACTCCTTCAGGAGCCTCTTCAGACCGTGAGGGATGGAAACGACCACCGAGCCGACGACCTACTGTACATGTGTTACCTGGCTTTAGTGCAGACACACGAGCTTATGAGGTCTTTAAAGGTGCAGCGGGAAAGGTTTCTGTCATTTTGGTCACGTCTAAAAAAATGTTCCCGTCACCCTGAAATGAGCCCTTTAATGTATATTGACACGAGGAGCCGCCATGTTTGTATAGTGGCTTAGAGTGGAACGTATTAAACATCTATTGGGTTTTAATGGCGACTGAAGTCGACCGTAGGTTCTCCTGCATGTTCAGAAGGCTGAGGTGATGGATTCAGAATGCAACTTCACCTCTAGATGTCACCAAATCTGACACACTGCACCTTTAAGAAAGCCGTGTATCTTAATTGATAGATTTCACATTTTAAATCTACAAACAGTGTTTGTGATTCAAGAGTAAATTCAGTCAATGTTCCAAAATAGCCCGAGATTGATTTGTGTTATTCGCACGAAAACAGGAATCAGTTCAAAAACTTAGTATCATGCATTATTCCCTCCTCTCTGTGACTAAAGGGCAAACATCACTGGTTTAAACTGAGATCACACAAAACTAAATATAGCGGAGCCGAACTTAGAGATCTGAAACTGCGTGTGGCTCCAGATCCGCTCTTTCCCCTTCTCTCCAACTCCTTGCTTTTTTTTTAAATTTCTTATGACTCGCATCTTCAATAAGCTGACCTCGCTCCTGCAACACCCCCCCTCTCCTCCCCCCCCCCTCCTCCTCCTCTCCTGTTGACATGCCTCCTCCTGTCTCATGCCCTTCTCCCTGCTCTTCCATTGGAGCAGATAATTCAATATGTCAGCTGAATTCCCTGATCATCCATATCTCCCCAGGGGTGTGGCCCAGCCAGGATGCGGGTGAGCAACAGAACTCAGGCATTACTGTAGATCATGGGGAGGAGGAGGAGGAGGAGGGGGGTGGGTAGGAGGAGGAGGAGGGAGGAGGAGGAGGCGGGGGGCTATCTCACATTATCATCTAAAATACAGCAGTTCACATGAATTAAATGTGTGTGTGTGTGTGTGTGTGTGTGTGTGTGTGTGTGTGTGTGTGTGTGTGTGTGGGTAAAAGATTTGAATACTGAAACGTCCTGGAGTTAAACTGTTATCTGTGATCAATATGAACGATGAAACGCTCCAGATAAACCCTGAGAACGGGTGGATTATGTGCGGTCGCTAAGAGATTGGGTATTGATCCACGGTGCCTCCTCAGGGCCGGCGTGCTGCGGCTAATGAAGCTGTTCTCGCGCTAACTGCTTCTTTGGAACAGCATTAACCTCCAGTTGGTGCGTCGGCACTTTGCGAAAATAAAAATCATACATTTCTTTCGTTTTATGGAAGAAAAGGACAAGAGGTAAGATGTGATGCGTGATACCTTTCAGAAATATCATACGTGCTCGATGAGTTTCAAAATGACTTATTCCATGTTTTAAAAACAGGGTGGAACCTCGACGCCGTGACTCCAGCAAATGATCTCAGTAACATATCAAGGTAAAACCTCTATTTCTGCTTTATTTTTTATACTGGGCTCGAAGTGGAGACATGTTATCCATCTTCATCCAGAAACTTTATCTCTCGATTATGATATATACATCAAACAAACTCATCCATTCATCAAGTGGCCTGTTTTAGATGCATTCTTTTGATTCTATTTCATTTTTTCCCAACTGTAGGCTACGAAATGTACGTATGATTCTAAAGCCAATTACATTCACTTTTTGTTTTCATCAGATATGTTTACATCCTCCATTACAGTTGGTGTTTGGTAAGATTACACTCATAAGCGGTACTGCAGACGTCTACTACCCATCACAAACCACGATGCAATACAATATTCAATGCACTTCTTAGCATATGAATCAAACTGACCCCTTTCTTCTTTTGCATTGTACCTAATAAAGTGACCACTGATTGAACATATTGGCATTGTGTCAGGGTCTGCCCCCCCCCCCCTTGTGCTCCTCTTCACCCCAGCAGTTCTTACACGTCTCCTCATGGTTCTTTCACTTGGGCCGATACAGGAAGTGATGCGGGACAGATGCTGGCGTTTGCATCGATTGTAAACAAGGCGCGGGCCGGTGGAGCCTCAGTGTCTCAGCAGTGATGACACACAAATACAGAAACAGCCAGAGGGGCAAAACATGGTTTTGTGGGGGTCAGAGGCCAAGATGGAGTTTGTTAACCTACTAAAGGGCTGACTGTTACCGTGGTAACACATAAACATTATTGACAGGAGTGGGTTTGGTCGGTGTGTTTCCCGCAGGCCACCTGCCCGGATACACACACGCACAGGGAAGAAAAGAGCGTAGCGCCGATTAGGGAACAGCTCCCGCCGACCCGCGGACGGCCAGGATCGTGACATCCCCCCCCCCGTCGTAGGTGGGGGTCGGACAACGGCGACTAATGAACGGATCAATATCTGCCGATGTAACTGTAACAGTCGACTGAGGATGAGAAACCAGGAACTAGGAGTTCCTCTTGTCGCCCTCGGGGACGTGATGTCGCGGCTCCCAGCTCTCACGCTGACATTCGTCTTCCTAACCTCGGGTGTGATTTGTGTCACTGGGTATTCGAGATGGCTGCTCGGAGAGGATGAAACCAACGTGATGCCGGGAGAGAGAGAGAGGGGGGGAGAGAGAGAGAGAGAGAGAGAGAGAGAGAGAGAGAGAGAGAGAGAGAGAGAGAGCTTGTCGCCCTCGGGGACGTGATGTCGCGGCTCCCAGCTCTCACGCTGACATTCGTCTTCCTAACCTCGGGTGTGATTTGTGTCACTGGGTATTCGAGATGGCTGCTCGGAGAGGATGAAACCGACGTGATGCCGGGGGAGAGAGAGAGAGGGGGAGAGAGAGAGAGAGAGAGAGAGAGAGAGAGAGAGAGAGAGAGAGAGAGAGAGAGAGAGAGAGGAATAATTTCTGCTTTTTATAAATTCAGCCAGCTCCCTGCATGTCTGCAGCAGGTCAGCTGATGGGGTGAAGAGATGGAAAAATCCATATCTCTGTGACATATCCTCCTACATTCACCACGTTATGCTCTCAATCTACGCCGGGTGCAATATTTGAACGAAAACACACTACGTCATTTGTGAGGCCAATAGGGAATTCCTATAGGTGACGTTCAAAGCGTAAAGTGCTTTAAGCAACATTTTTGTTGCGAACTTTTCACGGATTGTCCGTAATGAGCCCGAGAGGCCAGCGACAGCGTCTTGGTCCAGAACCATAGAGATGCGTATAAAGATGGATGAAGCGTTCGTGACGTCACCCGTAGGTTTTCCGCACAGTGCTCGTGAGGCTCGTGGCG
>JAFBJT010110475.1:0-10277 GCA_016785325.1 Chascanopsetta lugubris
CCTCCTCTTCCTCCTCCTCGTCCTCCCCCTCCTCCTCTTCCTCCTCCTCCTCCTCCTCCTCCTCCTCCTCCCTGGATTTGTGTGTCCTGCAGCAAAGTGGCCAAGGCCCATGTGTGTCCATGCACCCATGTGTGTGTGTGTAGATCGGAAGAGCGTCGTGTGTGTGTGTGTGTGTGTGTGTGTGTGTGTGTGTGTGTGTGTGTGTGTGTGTGTGTGTGTGTGTGTGTGTGTGTGTGTGTGTGTGTGTGTGTCGCCTTTGAACTGGAGGATCTCCTTACCACTCCGAGGTGGAGCTTCCCCTTGTTCCTGGCTGGTAGTTTGATCCTCATCAGAGTCGGCGGTTTCTCTAAATGAGATCAAGTGGCTCATTCACACTCACGGTCTTTGATTTCATGTGAGCAACATAGACAAACCTTATTTATAGAGC
The DNA here is from genome assembly GCA_016785325.1 of Chascanopsetta lugubris. NCBI lineage: Eukaryota > Metazoa > Chordata > Actinopteri > Pleuronectiformes > Bothidae > Chascanopsetta > Chascanopsetta lugubris. The sequence continues at coordinate 428 of JAFBJT010110475.1, forward strand.
AAAGCTATGGGAGCTTATCCGTGAATAATGAAGTTATGTCGTGATTAGATGAAGTATTGTAAACATGCACATGAAAGGGGGAGATGATGCATGTGTGATGTTTTTGTATATTTGTCTTTATACATCACAGGCTCCGCCATTAGTTATTCGTTTTTAGACGCGAGCTCCGCAAACTGGGCTCTGATCTCATTGTGGAATCGTGTTTGAAAACACAGCAGGAGATGAGCGGATTCACGCTGGGGCCTCACCGGCTGCGTGAGCGCAACGGCCTGTTCCACCGTTCCATTGTTTGTGGTCCACATCAGCAAAGGTGGTTCCCGGTATTTTTATGTCAAATTAAAATACATTTAGAGATGCTGAACTTCCCCCCAGGGATAATTAATGTTTTCTGATTCTAAACACCAGGACATCAACGTCTGCGCCTTCCATAACCATGAACCCTTGTAAAGAATAAATGAATAAATAAATAAAGGAAAACATGCGTATGACTGGGTCCAGTCAGCCAGGAACCCCAAAAGGCTTTTTTTTAATTTATGGATGGATCAAGGGGCAACCTCTGGGGCTGAAGGATGAGGCCAATAGAGAAGTGGAAAAACCTGCAGTTCACAGGGTGGCCACTTGAGGCTGTCAATCCCCATAGACTCCCATTAAAACCCTGTTAAAATGGCCGACTTTAGAGGTGAATTAAAAATGTTATGACGCTTACGTTCCGCGTAAATGATGCAGAAATTCCTTGTTTTTGTTTACATCACATCACCACTGTGGTTGGAACAAATAACCAAAAGTTCATCATCTTTGTCTTTTGTCTGTGTCTTTCACACACACTCTTTCTTTTTGTGTTTGTTTTTCAGGTTTGTTTCCATGATGTGACAGAAAAAGTTTTCCACCTTTATTCAACAGATGAATTTGACAAACTTCTGTGTCAGATCTTCTTCTTACCATTTAAAGCTGCTCACCAGTGCATGAGGCACAGAAAATTACCCGCTACCGCTGTTATAGCTTCTCTTTGTACTTTTCATGTACATTTAATCGAAAGTAGAAAAATATCAGTCACAGACAACTGTAAAAATCGAATGACTCTCGAAAGGGAGATGTAAGAAGCTGCACGTGGTAGTTGATTCATTTCAAGTTGCAGTACCACTGTTTGACCACTGCATCGTTTTTGAATCGAAGCCAGTATCCACTTCAGTTCAGTCCAGTTCTGCAATACATCCATGCCTGTATTCTGAGGCTGATATATTTATTTGGGAAATGGTGGGAAAGGTTGTCGAAAATGCCCGAAGCCCTCGTCCGGGACATTTCCACTCTCACATTAGCTCCTCTGGAAGAATCTCAAACCAGATTCACACTCATTACGCGTAACAAACGGACAAATACATTCTGATCAAGTCTCCGATCATTATTTTAAATTTGCACTTGCTCATATGAGGCATCAGGGATGTCAACGGACGACAATCAGATCCAAGAAAAGACATTTATTCGAGTCCAATCAGTCGACAGGAACAACAGGAACGTTCAGTTTGTTTCTGTAAGAAATGAAAATGCCGCCGCGCCTTCATGTTTAACAAATGAAGAGGAATTATCATTTTCGACCAATTTACAAAGACATGTTTGACGTCTGGGCTTCAACCTCCCACATGCAAAATACCTCCGATGCATCATTGTCGGGATTAATTCGCATGGCGTCGCGCGGCGGCCGCGGAGAAGTGACACCTTCTACATCACAGCGCCGAGGAAATTGGCTCAATCTGCGAGTGCGCCGGGGCCGCGTGCTGCCGAATGTGGACAGAGTGGAGTTGCAGGGCGCAAAGACAAAGGCTTGCAGCTTTTATCGCTGACGCCGACACACTGTCACACGGCCGCGCCGCACGGGCCGGTGGCGCTCGGCGCCATATACATTAAAGGTGCAGTGTGTACGATTTTTGTCACTTCTATCTATAGAAATAGGATTACAAAACATTTATATAGACATTTTTACAACATGCAACTTCACCTCTAGAGGTCACCAAATTTTACACACTGCACCTTTTATGGTCTCATTTTAGGGTAATGGGAGAAAAAAAATATACATTTGTGTGATTATAAATTCATGAAAAGGCCAGTATGTAAGTGACAAAAAGAATCTTACACACTGCACCTTTAAGCTACATCCAAAATTGCCTGAATTTTAATTCCATGTTCATATTATATGTATTTTTGCAGCGATCAAAACGCAGTTGATCGCTGATTGAATGAAAAACGAGCAGGAAATGCAAATGAGCCGCTGATTGTGCAATTGAATCTCTCCAGATGATTAGACGGATTATTCCAGGTCAAAAATAATCACGTGAAATCTCAAATGTTTTATGGCAGAGCTGAGTTTTAGAGGCTTTTTCGGAAAAAAAAATCCAGATACATAAAAATGAGAATAACATCCTGCTAACAAACATCCCGACTCTTCCTGATCAGAAAAGGTGAATATCACAGCTCCTGCATATTTCACACTTATTTTGATGCGAGTCCCACACAAACTGCTGCTGCTGCAAATGTATATGAACACTTCTTCACTTCCTCTGCACCAGATGATGTTTTTGTTTTTTTTAACACTTATTTATTTCTTTATTTCCCAGGAAAACACTTACACATGTTGAGAGCAGCATATAGAGAAGAACCGCCAGACAGAAGAAAAGCGCAAAATGAACTTTGTCCTATTGTTGTTTATGACTTCCTGGTTGCTCATATATCATCGTATCGCCGTGAGTCTGTGTTTTCGCGAACTCGCTCCGCAGCAGCTGCAACAGGCTGCTGCTCCTCATTTCATTTCTCGCTAAACTCCTCTTTGTGCGGACCACATAACTTGTATGAAGACACATGCTCCAGTTAGTCGCGGCATCTTTTTTAAAGAACACCTCTCGGAGTGTCTCCGCCGCGTTGCTACCGTGGCGGCTCATCCTTCATGGTTTCACCCGCCTTGTTTATTCTTGCCGCAGCGGCCCGCAGTAACAAATGTTCAACTGTGGGTTTTTTTGCAGAGCAAGACAAATCAGTCCACTGCACCGATGAATGTCGTGCACTGGGACACTCTGACAGATGCTGGATGCCAAAGTTACGGGTAGGAAGCCAAGCAGACAGCGCCGATAATCGCACCAACCTTTTCATCCCTGTGGGAATGGATGCCATGGTAGAGACAGAGATTTATGGCGCCATCAGCTGCAGCAGCAGCAGAAAAACCCTCAGCACGTTCGGGAAGGAGCAGCGGGACAGTACGATCCTCGTGGCCAACGTCAAACCGTACTTGAAATCGCAGCGAGCGCTGAGCCCACCGCTGCAGGAGAGTCCGTCGGCGTCCGGCAGCCCCAGCAAGAGCGCCGTGCCCCTGGACTTGGCGAACCAAGGGCCCAAAGAGGAGAGGGAGGGCGGCTCAGACAGCAGTGCCTACGGCCCCCCGGACGGCCAGTGCTCCCCGCTGCACACGGAGTTGGAGGAGCCGTCCTACCTGACCTGCGAGCTCCGGCCCAAGTCCCTGTCCAGCAGCCTCATCCACAGCTCCGTCATCAGCCAGGAGTGCGGGAGGTCAGATTACGCTCTCGACCCGCGGGACTCCGGCAACTGACGGGTGGGATGATCGAGGCTCCCTCTCGCCTGCCGGGGGCCGGAGCTGATGATATCACAGATTAACCACCAAGAGGTGATATACTTTTTTTTTGCCCCCTCCTCCTCCTGCTCCTCCTCCGTCCTCCTCCTCCTTCTCCTACTCTTCTTCTTCTTCTTCTTCTTCTCCTGCTTCTTCTTCTTCTTCTTCTTCTTCTTCTTCTTCTTCTCCTCCGACCCACAGAGGTGTCCAGACACGCATTGTATAACCAAAAACCATCTGCTGTGTGTTCTTTTTTTTCTTTCTTTTTGGGTTCGTGACTCGTTGTGTTCCAGTGAAAAATCTGTGTCCTTGACTGCTGTGAAGGTTTGGGGGAGAAACCAGTGCTTACCTGACTTCAAGTGTTTCCATGGTGTTCTGTACCCGTCAGTTTATAGATGTCTGTATTTTACACATTTCCAGCTCCGATTTCGTGAGGCTATTGAAACCAATTGCTACTGTTAAGGTATCGAGTCCCGTCTGCTTTTGTACAGTGAAGCTTTTTGTCTCCATTTAGTGTTTAAGGATCATCTCTTTGGAAATCAGCCGGTAAAGGAAACAAACACACACTCACACTCACACACACACACGCGCACACACACACACACACACATATCAGTGGCGTTACATACACAAGTGAAGTGTCTTATGAACTGTTAATGGTGGTGCAACAGGGAATATCCCTTTTCATAAAACCAGTTGAGGTTTGAAAACACGAAAAAAACAAAAAAAAACAAAAGAAGAAGAAAGAAAGCAAGAATCTTTTTTAAAGAATGTATTTGTAAGTTGACTGTCGTCCTCTCCCATTTGTGTGAAAATAAGCCAGGCTTACACGTGAATGTGGGCTTCTGTACTTGTTGTGTATTTTATTAAATTTCTATACACTGTGTGTGTGTGTGTGTGTGTGTGTGTGTGTGTGTGTGCGTGCGTGCGTGTGCGCACGGAAGGCAATTATTTTGACGGGTGACGACTTGTGAAGTTGGTGCAGGTTTTATGCGCACGTGTCTGCAAGGTGCTGCCGGCGTGTTCATGATCGACATCACAGCCACCCCACTGCGGTGCCTGTATATGCAGTGAATATATATAAATATATATATAGGTATATATATTTATACATACTTTAACTTTACAGCTGCACATGCTCCGGAGCGCCACTCCACATCCCAGTTAGAGGGAAATGGCATTTTAAAGAGCGATTCATTAAAGAGGAACTCAAATAAAAACAGTCGCCGTGCATTAGGGCGCCCAACTCAAGACGGGTTGACTTCCTGCGAGCTGCTCGGAGCCGATGCGGCGTTCCTGCGAGCTGCTCCGAGCCGATGCGGCGCAATAAAGCATCCGTCATCGCGGGTGGAGATGGAAATCCTGCCCCCCCCCCCAACCCCCCAACCCCCAACCCCTCTCTCTCAATTCAAAGTCATCAGAGCGGCTGTCAGTTAACGTCGACTTGTGATTATAGCTTTATTTAAATATGAATGTGTCTGACAAATTACCAGACATGAATCTGAACAAAAAAAAATTCAGCGGCGACGGCGCTCTTTTACAAGCAAAGACGTTTTTCGCCCGCAAATTCTTTGATTAGATAAAATGAAATTTTAATGATCCCTGTGGGGGGAAAGTGGGTCACTGCGGCAGCAGAGGATTGAACAAATAGTGCACTGAAGGTTATCACCAGTAAATGTAAAACACACACTTGAGGAGGAAGGAGGAAGGAAGGAGGAAGGAGGAAGGAGGGGGCGGAGGAGGGGGCGGAGGAGGGGGCGGAGGAGGGGGCGGGATTAGACAGCAAATAACAGCTAATACAACATCTCTAAACGGGCAGATTTGAAAGTTTATAAGATCTGGATTCTCATCAGCTTGTCACGAAACGTCCATCATCCCGCCCTCGTCCTCGCCGACTGGCGCCGCCGCCGCTGCGAATTTGTGGTTTCTATGCATTATGCAGTATTTACTGTTGAATCCAACACAGAGCGGGGAGGTGAAGTGACAGAAGGCCGTGATCCGCAGACGTATTACATCAGTCTAAACCTCCGCCATCAATCCACAGGCTCATTTCTTCCCTTTCCATTGTTTTCTGCCGTGACCCGAGTGTTTTGGAAAACACACACACACACACACACACCCACTACATGTGCTCGACACCCCCCCCCCCCATACACCGCGATTAAGCATAAACGCTGATGTATATTTACCGACACGCACCACGAAACTTCAGGATCCTGGAATTGTTGAAGTGTTTTGTATTCTCAGCGTGTAAAACAATCACACAAAAGCCTTTTTCTGTTTTCCTTTTGTGTTTGAGTGGAGTTCCTCCATCTGGAGACAGTGACTTCTGTCCCCCGGCTCAGCCAGCAGTTTGAGCGCCGTGTTCGCAGCGCGAGCTGCGCATAACAGAATCCTGTCATCTACTGAGAGACGACTATAAGTGCGACTCCGCTCCTCCTCGGGGGGAAAACACATTAATTTGGATTTTGATTTGCATTTGTTTTGGTGCTGGTATTATTGACACAATTCCAGACCTAGATGTCTCATCTCAGCAGGCAGCTCTGATGAGCTCATCTGCATAAGTTGAAATACTCTTTGAGAGGGAGATTGCGTGGGTCACAGCAACTCATCCCATTGAAATACAGACTGAAACATCACATCATTTTATCTGTATCAGGCCCGGGGTTTTCAGAAAACAGGAGGGGGGAGGGGGTTGGGGGGAGACAGGTGAGCGGAATGTCAAGTAGAAGGTGGTGGAAGCGTTTTGCCGCAGCACTTCCTCCTCCAAATTTGTGAACACGGTGTCACTTAGGGATGTAAAGCAGGTTAAACTTCCACTTCTGCCATAATTACACAAAATTTGCTTTGAAGCAAACCCTTTCTTAATTAACGCCGCGCGACAGTGCGGCGGCTCGACACAGTGCTGTGTTGTGGAGAGGGGCTGAATGCAGATTAAGGACGAGCGTGCAGCGTCGGATGAATATGACTTGTCTCTGCGAATGATTACAGTCGCACTGAAAGGGAATTACAGACAATGAAAGTGATCTGTGTAATACCTCCATTCTTCTACATTTTACATACACAAATGATCTATTCAGATGAAAATGGAATGAGCACTGTACCGTTCAGTTGTGAAAAATTGACATGCTCACCCTGAGTACTTAAGCTTTTAATTCAATAATTCAATAACACAGCCGATTAAGAGCTCGTCTTCCACCTCCACCCCAATGCTATGGGAGATGGTTCCACTCGGCTGGAAACTGTTGGTGGGGAAACGGCATTTGAGACGCGGCACGTAAACAACGTAGAGATCGCACCGTTGCTTTTTAAACCGGGAGACGTCACCGAAACGCAGCGTGAAGGCCTCGGGGCAAACAGATTAAAACGCCGCCTCTGGCTTTATTTGCATGTTCGTTTTATATGTAGAAAACAAACTCAAATGAAAGTGCACCCAGTTTGCTGATTGAAATTTCATGCGTCTGAATGCATTGTCGAGGAATCTGCAAGAAGACGCACTTTTAATTATCTCACTCACTTATTAATGTGAACGTGCTTCCGATGCTAATGGATCCGCTGTTGGGCCCGTTCACAGAGCGACGGCAGCCTCCGCGCCGAGGATCGGTCTGACCGCAGTCACCACGCCGAGTGATGGCAGCTGTGCATGTGACCTATAAGATGACAGGTGAATCATGTAACCGTATACATTTTGATATACATATATATATATATATATATATGTATATATATATATATGATAACATCAGTGCCTCGAATGCATATTTTTAGATCCTGCAATCTACTCATTATACAAACAGAAATGTCTGGTCTTTGCCCATAAGAACACAGACATCCATAAATGTTGACCCCCCCCCCCGTTGCCCCCCCCCACCCCCTCACCCCCCACCCCCCCCCTCCTATCAGCTATTATTTTCGTCCCCAACAAGATCCAGACCATCCACCACGATGTATATCACCGCCTTTCACCGTATTCTGTGGCACCATATCATGTAGTTCTTACATAAACAAACAAAAGAAATGTGTGTCGCTCAGGTAAACATTGGTCTAAGGCAGGATTGTCAAACATAGAGCCTGCGGGCTAAACCCGGCCCGCCAAAGGATCCAATCAGGGCCGCAAGGTGACTTTGCAAGTGTGAAATTTAGAGAAAATCCTTCTCACAGTATCTTAAATCCTTACGCCAAGCTAAGCTAAACTAAGCCATAAGGACGATGTGTAATGCTTTTTCAACGTAACCTGTCTGAGCTGGCCTCCTTTTTCAGAACATGCATCACTTTCTGATTTGATCGACGCGTCGCAACGTAAAACCGTGTCACACTTGACCCGCACATGATCTCACCTGACCTTCTGTAGGTTTCCCAGCCAGTTGAAAAACAGGAATATTTTTGGAGGTTGAAAAATATCACATCCGCCGTCCTCATTCAAGCGCCGCGTCCTTGTGCACGGACGGATGCTGACAAAAAGAGTAGTAATGAAGCTAAAACGCTCCATTGAGAGGAGACGTCGGTGAAACCGCCAACACGGCGAGTGAAAAGCCAAATTGCTGACCGATTCCGTTCGGTGAAATGGAGAAATTCAACTTTTGTGATTCGCCGGCGATGGCTGCCTTCGTTCAGATTCAAAGTGGCGGCGTAACAAAAACGCGCATGTGTTGAAGAGGTTCGCCATTCATCCTCTGTGTGTGAGCGTAGGCAGACCTGACAGGAGGGTCTGCGAGGCGCGTCTGCAAAACGCGCTTTGAACATCGTTCTGTCCCCAGTTCGCGGAGCGTGACACTGTTGACTGCGTTTCAGTTTCCACTCGCGCCGTGGGAATCGACGCTCCCGTCGCTGACCCCGGGTGACAGAGAGCTCCACCGCTACACGAGCCGCGTTTCATTTTGAGTGCTTGTTTAAAAGGTGTTACTAATGGCAGCCTCCTTGGGGAGGAGTTCAAACCCATGCCAGTCTGTCAATCAACGTTTAATGCTCCCACGCCAGGAAAGGATGTAGCATGGGGGAGGCGGGCGGCAGGACTTCACACAGGTTTGGCTTTGTGTTACTGGGTCGTGACACACTTTCCTCACTTTGAATCGGGCAAAAATAGTCCGCCGCACGCGCCTTTTTACTGACAAAGTGGGCCAATATCTGCATAAAGTGGAGAAGCTAATGCATGCTGTCATATCCTCCCGAGTTGCGGGTCTAAAGCGCCGCGCCCTTTAAGTGCTTTGTCTGCCGTCACAAATGCGATGGAAAAATTCCAAAGGTGAGGAGAGCGGGCGGAGAGAGAGCGGAGAGAGAGCCAGACGTCCTTTGGAATCATGGGCGGCCTTTTTTTAAATGTATTTATTTTAAATCAATAGACAGATTATTGAATCAGGGCACAGTTTGCTGTCGTGCAAAACCTGTCTGTCTGATTAAAGCGGGAGACATTGAACAGGATGGTCTGATTAAGTGTCATGCAGGCATGACTGCGTTTCACACGCAGCAGGTCTGCGCACCGCCGCGCTGTTTGACACTGTGAAGGTAACAACGGAGGCTGCTGCTGCTGCTGCTGCTGCTGCGGCTGCTGCTGCCGCTGCTGCGGCTGCTGCTGCTGCTGCTGCTGCTGCTGCTGCTGCGGCTGCTGCTGCTGCTGCCTCTGTGTTCGTTTCCACTGCTTTTAAAACAGTTAAAGAGCAGGACTCTCATTAACATTTAATCTAATTTGGAGTCAGTGCTGCCGGATGGTAATGCAGCTGGAGGTGGACGTGGAGGTGGAGGTGGCTCCAGAGTGAGTGAGGTGGGTTTATCCGCCTGCATTAGAACATTAACTCTGATTATTCTGGATGGCCATGTGCCACCGGCCGCTCTGCACCTCTCAGTCCTCTGTCGGTGGGTGGGTGGGCGAAACCTCCCAATCTGATATGGATCCGATATCGAGTGAATACAGGCCCAGTATTACCGACACAGGTATCGCTACTTTTGACTTAGAGTAGAAGCTTATCTGCTCTCGTGCGGGGGAAGGCGATGGATCGTATACTTTATGAAGTGAATGCATCATTAATATGTACATTTGAATGAAAATTGAGGAGAAATTAATTTTCATGATCATTTTCAATAACAAAATGATTTAGTCAATAACCCGCCTGCGTCTATCCTAAATATAGAAACACTAATGTTCCCATGACGGTGAACACTAGAGAGATCTTATAGGCTGGCTACATGGGTGGTACCCAGGTCTCAGGACCATAAGACCGCCGGTTCGAATCCTGGTGTGGC
>JAFBJT010110476.1:0-15000 GCA_016785325.1 Chascanopsetta lugubris
CGTGGGACACTTCCTTCACTTGACTACAGTCAGAGACCTGAGACTGACTCAATTTCAAGCGAGATGGAAAACAGATTAGAGTATGTGACTTGTTGGAAACTTCCTTGTGACCTTCAGCGACCGAGTGGAGAAATGATGTGGGGGGGGGGGCTATCATTAATATTGATTAAGTGGTATTATCCAGTGTTATCTCCCAAACAGATGCAGAGGTATATTCAGGGGGCAGGCTCCTCAGGATAACCCCTTGTGCCTGAGTTGAAGATGGTGTCATGGTGATTATGTAATAAAATCCGGGTGACAATAAATACAGAGTGAGTCATTTGGCTGAATTTAAACACGCCCTAGCCGACCTGAACTGATAAGATAGTGTGTGGACGTAATGTTGAATGACAAAGATTCAAGAGACGATGGGACATTGTGTGTGGGCGTATAAAAACATGTTGATTACAATTTATTATGCTCATTTGTTACTAAAATCAGAAGCTCATTTTATCTAGGAAAAACTGCTGAGTGAGCAGTTTGTATTCTGGGACTTGCACCCTCAAGGTTTATGAAACGCAGCTTAGTGTTTTTCTCTGCTAATCAATCTCGATCATCCCTCATGATGTTCCAGCTGTTTGCTCAGCTACCATTCCAGACTGGCTCGACTTGAGACGAGCACACTTGGCGCACTGGAAGATATATTTGGCGAACGCTCGCAGAGAAGAATTAAAACGCAGAGACGAATGAGCTTAACAAAGTGTTCTTGGCCCCACAAATATCTTTGGTTTACCTTCACAGACCTCTGGTGTTCTGGGGATTCATGTTTTTCTTGGCATAAACAACAGACCAGCAGAAGACAGGCAGAGACAGGTGCGTCGAGCCATGGCTCCATTCTGACAGTATTAGGATATTACTGGCCAATACTATGAGCACAACCTCGGAGGATGGACGTCAGTTTTTAGATGATCTTTGGCAAATACTGCAGAGCGGTGAGAGACAGAGACAGGTGAGGCTGGCTTAGCGCTCTTGGCTTTGGAACGTCTTTGGCAAATATCGCAGCTTAGTAAGTGGCAATGGCAGCTGCACTGTGACTGTGTATTAGTCCAGAGGATTTACATAGAGCTGCGAGTGTCTGCAGCTACAGCACACGTCCTCTGAGTTATAACTGAATATGCAATTAATAGGCTTGTCGTAAAACTATGTGGCACATTTTGACAAATGTTTTCATTTGTTCTGAATTTCACAGAAACCACTGGATGGAGTTATACGAAATTTGGTGGCAAGATACAGTGTGGATAAAAGAAGAACCCAATACCTTTTGGCACAGTTTGACATCACTGCTGGATCCAGGACTTTCTTAAACTACAACTGAACATTTTTCAAAATATGACATGATTTCTTTTAGAATAATTCAAGGATCTGTACTCCGTATTAGCCAATATACAAAGTCTAGGATGGGAATATGTATTGGGAAGGGCACAGTGGTTAAAACCTGACATAATTAATGATACGTTTTATTGCATTCATTTATACATCAACCAGTAAGATGTCTTACAAATTCTATTCAATACATAATAAATAATCTTCCCATACCTGGACTTGAACCCGAGAGCCGTCTGGCTGAAAACCAGGAATCCTAATTATTATTAGGATTATTATCACCACATAATTACCACATACATATGAAATGCTGCACCACCATCCTGGGAGGTTCTGGTCCCACTACAGATCAAATGAAGCAACTGACCTGACTATGCAAGTTTGCTGTCTACAGATTCTTAACTTGTGTCTTGTATATATAACTATTTACCGTTGCAATTGAATTTACACAAATACTTTTATAAAGGCATGGTCTTTCAGATTCTGTCTGAATAAAGGAATCCAATTATCTCTCTCCTTCAAAGCCAGACTCATATAAACATGCTGTTCTTGTTCCTCACAGGTCAGATACAAGTCGCATGCTGTCCGTACTGGGTTTCATTTCAAAGGGCGAGCTAAAAACAGGCAATAGATCATTCGATTAAAGCAGCAACCTCGTGTATAAACAGGTAACTGACTCTGAACTTCAATATATCAAATGACCAATTATGTGTAAGTGACACTTTCTCATATTTCTGACAAGATGAGACCATTACTCCAAAATGACAGTTCATGCCAGTGCTACACTGAGCTGCAATGTCCATGCACATTTGTGCATTGGTGCTCAATAGACACGTGCAGCTGTATCAGTATACATGCGCACGATTCAGAGATCCTACTGACTGTATTAGGAGGACGAAATGTAAACAAAATGAAACATACAACCCAACATAAACTTTCCTCACCCATACCCTTGTCAGGACGGGAGCCAACTTCCAAACTCAAAATAACTCCATTAGCTGGCATGCAAGGGTGTGTGTGTGTGTGTGTGTGTGAGCCTGTATGTGTAAACGTGTTAAGAGTGAAGACTAAAGTTATGGTGTAGGATTTTGTAACATGTAGTTGTAAAGTCGCATCTTGCAACTTAACACCCCTCACCTCATCTTCCCCTTCAAAGTATTTAGGAGAACCTATGGGAGCTCTCAGTCGTCACTTAACTTAAAGGTGTTGGGTTTGTCCATTCAAGCCAATGTAACAACATGGCCAAGCAAAATGGCTGCTTCTAAGAGCCATTTTACACTATGTATATTCAGAACAATTAAAACATTCAATTTCAACCACAAGAAATGGAAGTACATTACCCAAATTCTACACAATGGGCCTTTAAGAAGTACCATACACACTCTAATCTACATTTCCATCATAAATGCATCCAATGCTAAATGATCCAAATTATACACTGCAAATATGCAAAATGTGTGGTGAATAAAATGTTCTTCTCAATGAATGTGCCAATTTGTGCATGTGGAGCAACATTCATAAATCAGTGCCACCACCGCAACACATCAACAACACCGAGATCTAATTGAGTTTGATTTCTGTCGTATCATGACCTGTTCCTTTGACCTGATGTAATGTGATGTGTTTTGTTTCGATGTGTTGTGATGTTTTGTGATGTGATGTAAGGGTTCCGCTTGCCACACAAAGAAAACACTGTAATTATTCTATTTGAGGTCCTTTCAACAGAGGGAGATCTCTACTGTGATAGACCAAGAATGGGAGCCACCTCAACACAAAAGCTGTTTGAAAACCTTTTCTTCTTGACGTGAGAGCAGGTTTATCCATTTATGCGTCAGTTTGCTGTGTACCGTGATGAGCCCACGTAAATGTGGCTGAGTCCATGAGTCACCTGTGTCTTAATTTGCCCCCTTTAACACACTGAGACCTTGGGACTGAGCCATGAGTGGTGAAAAGAGCTCACATGCACAGGAGCCCATTAAATAGTCAAATGGGCTTCGAAAGACTTCACTTGGGGGAATAAAGCGTTTATCCAGACACTGGCAGTCAAAGTGCATAACAGTGAAACACAAGGCTGGTTTTGTTGAGGTCTGAGTTGATTGGTTGACATCAACAGTTTAATCCTTTGTGAATTCTCTCTACAGAGAACAATTATCGGAAAAGGGCCTCATTTGAGTGTTGAAACGTTGTGATTGCACGATACCAGTGGGATCGCAAGGAAGAAATGCCCCTCTGTTTTTGAAATTTCTCTGGAACTTTGAGATGTTACTCTCCCCCGCTTGAAGTTATAGTTTAATATTTATTTATTTTAAAAGCACTTCTACACATTCAGTGGATTACATACATGAGGCAGCACTAATCACACTGCCTGTTTGAAAGGGGATACAAGAACCTCAATTCAATTTACACTTTCTCTTGCTCTTAACGGGGAAATAAAATGTCCGGTAAGCCCATAAAACAGGGCCAAACTGAATAAAACAATAACATTCTGTCATATTTGAAAATGTTTTTGAGTTTACCATGCTGTCAGTCAGCACCTCTACCTGAAGCAGGTGTCAAAGCAATGTTATTCTGGCAGGAGATCAGCTCTCTCTCTCTCTCTCTCGACGACCCAGAATACAAAGGAAGAATTTATACAGATTTAAAATTGAAAGAGGTCAAACTTTAACTCACATATTATATTATACATATTCTAAACATTGCATTCACTTTGGCCTTGTTTCACAAGCCTATGAGGACTATTCTAATGTCTCAATAATAACTGGACCATCCCTTTTAAGAAGCTTTTACACATTAGCTCTGTACATGACCAGAAAATAGTGTCTCGACAACCATCTGTTTGTTGTTCTCAGTCTGTGTTGCGGCGACTGGGAGAAAAGGTTCTGGAGCAACAAAGGTGGACACTTCTATCTCTTTTCTCTTTTCCCACCGTCTCACCTTCCCTCTCTCTCGCCATGTGCCCCCATTTGGCCATTTATCATTTCTATAGTATGACCCTCTGTCTTTACAGGAAGCTCACCTCAGCTCCTTATCAGTTCTCTGCCCATTCCTTCTCTTGAAGCTCCAACCATCTACGTAACTTTACCGCGTAGGTGACATTCTCAGGACGTTGCGTAATGTTCCTTTAAAGTTCTCTAATGGTGACAAATGACGTGAAATGTAACACAACATTGGGATATGTACTGTTCACTGGTAAATTGCCGCAGTTCAAAGTGTCCTTCATGAGGAGTATTTCCAGTTACACATTATAAAACTTCAGCATTCACAGAAAAGGTGCATATTGCTGAAATCTTAAACTTATTTAGATACTGTACTTACGAGTTCCTGGTTCGGTTTTAAGATTCTCTTTTTTAAATCGTATGAAACATCATACCATACGGAGGTGAATTGTAGCAAAGGTTAAAGCGGCATTCAAATGATCAATTAACTGTATGCAAATCATTTGCAAATCAAAGAAAAAATACAATAAACGATAGCAGACGCTTCACAAAGCTTTCAATGGAACAAAACCAAACCCACCAGCTCTTTTAACTATTTGTTTGTCTGCGTGGGTGTGAGTGTGTTACAGACACATGGCCAACACGTGTTTGATATCTCTCTCACAGTCAAACAGTCCGTCTAGCCAACAAGATACTGGTTGTTTTTATTGGTTTCAACAAATGGAATTCGGTGAGACTCAAGAGAGGAAGAAATAAAGAAATCACTCAGCTGGTGCCATCACACACTGATCAATGGGTTATTGTGAGCCTCGAATAATCCATCAATGACAATCTGTTTCTCCCTCCATTCTTGTTGACTTATTTTGGCTTTTTCAATCCTTCCTTCCTTCATTCCTGTTTCAGCTTCTTTCATCTTGTTTTGTAGGAAAACTGGACACAATTTGATGGAGGCTCCAATGGTGGAGAACCAAGAGTTCATGTTTTGACAGCTTTTAAGGACAGAACAATACAAAGTGCATTCCTGGACACAAGGAAAACTCTAAGCGAAATTGAACAGTTGAGAAAAACAACAAACACTCCAGAGGACAAAATGCTGCTTCTCTCACAAGACTGAATGTGATTTATCTTCAGCAACGCTGTCCATTCTTTTCCATTGACATTCCCACACCTTGGTTGAAGGTCAAAGTGCACATCAGAAGATACAATTCTACAATTTCAATTCACTGACACTTTTATCCAAATCATCATACATCTGAGATACACCACTAACATGCACTGATGGCCACTTACAGTAGATCCTCTAACCCCAGTCTGCTGTAACATGACCACCACACGTACAGCCATGTAATTCATTTTACACAGCAGACACATGGATGTCGCTAAATATAGATCAGTCTGACACACTGGAGACATAAGTGTTCACTGCATTTCTAGTGTAATGATCACTCTCAAACTATAAGTAGTAGAATTACATTCGACAAACATTTAAAGATTCAGTGACAAAAGACTGGATTTTTCCTTTTGATAACTCTTTTATATTGGAATTGTTCATGGATCATAGAAGTTGATGGAACAGCTCATGAGGTAATTGTGATTGCCTATAAAATTCTGACAATATTTGAGGAGATCGCTTCTTTTTAAAGAGGGAATCAGCTTGATATATGTCTGGCAGCATCAAAAATCTGAGGCACCAGTTTATAGAAGACGCAGAGAATAACAAAACAAACCTTTGATCTGCTGCTTATCAAAGGGAAAACTTACAAATCAGATAGGAACAGAACAAAACACCTGTTACCTTCAGCTCAGCTTGTTTCATTGCAATATCTATGTTCATGTGTCAAGATTATGCTGGTAATAATGGAGTTTTCATCCATGCGTTAATTTGGCAGTTAATAAATCCTAGTCTTGTTCCAGCTTTTTATTGGATGGAGATGTGAGACAGTGCCAAGAGGGAATCTGAACCTTCCTCAAATCTGCCATGTCATCTTTTACAATAAAACAATTCTTGCCAATTCAGCTGTATGTCAGTTTAATCTTTTTCTTTTGGCGACTGTTTCACTTAACAGTTTCTCCTCCCTCTCACATCTGCTGCCCATCTCTTCTCCCCATCATCCCTTTATTTGGAGAAGGAATAACAACCTGTCTCCTTTTAAAATACACACATGCAGACGCCACGTGGATCGCGAAAGTTTCTTGCTGTTATCATTCCGTCTGGTATCTGACCCGGTGACAAAGCCAATCAGAATCTACAGACAGAGGAGTTACACAAAAAGTGAGAGAGGAATCCACGCCAACGAAAATGAACAGAGACAAAGACATTCGATTGGTTCTTTCCATTACACGTGTACACCCATTAAAAGCCCAGATGTTGACGTTGACTCAACAACTGCATGTCAAAGTCCCCATCATGCCAACGAGTGTCAAGCAACAGATAGAAAGAATCCCTGAAACTCTAATCTTGCTTCTTATTGAAGATGGAGCCTGGTGAATGCACCACAGGATTATTACTGTCTATCTTCAGGGCTGTAAAGTATCCCAGTAAAGCATGAGCTGGAGCCAGCTGCCCCCTGAGTGGCTGCCTGGTCACACAGCCCTTAATAATATAATACTGCCACTTAATGAAACAAGCCATCCCATGTGGCTCTAATAAGAGCATGATTCAACCCTCCAAGTCCCAACATCTGCCACAGGCCCAGAGCAATGCCGGACACATAATCCCGTAACGCGCCCTGAAAATGAGAGCACCCACACATGAGGACTGAGCCACTGGCGCTCCGCAGACAGTTTGGTGGTTTAATGAAGAAACTGGAAACGATGACTGACAGTTACATGTCTTCCTCTGCTCATTTCATGCTTATTTTCTGCTTCAGGGAGTTTGATGTCATAGGCCCACAAAGCGAAACAACCCCACCAACACCTCTAACGCTATAGCGGGTTCTATATGTGATGCTGTGCAATTAGAAACCCTCAGTCCCACAACTCCTCAGACAATGTGCGAGCGATAGACGTTAGTGTCCATGAGTAGCTGTTTCAAGTCACTGCGTATGTCCCACATCGCTATGGACAACAAAGCCTTGTCTGCCCATCGAAATACAAACCCACACAAGACCTGCTTCTCTCATCATGAACAGACAGTTCCACCATGGACGTCTTTCATTTTAAAGGAACACACACAAATAAATCTACGCCATGATGACAAGTTTCTTTAAGCTTTGTGGCCAGATATATGCTCTACCAGCCGACCATAAGCAAACATCTTCAGTCTGTCATCGTCTGAATGCAAATTAAAAGACATGCTCTGTTTGACCTAAACGAGGGGAGGAGTGAAAGAAAGATGAGGTGTCGTCAAGGGAAAACAGAACATGAAACCTACTCATGGGGAGATAGAGACAACAAAACAAGCTGGGCAAGCCAACTGAGCCTTTCTCTTCCTGCGCTGCACTATAAATCCATTGATTTACTTCTGTACGTACTAAAAAATTTAAATGTGTGGCTCCTGCATGGCCTCGAACCCGATGGGACAAGTGTGGGAGCTTCGAATTTCTCC
The DNA here is from genome assembly GCA_016785325.1 of Chascanopsetta lugubris. Taxonomy (NCBI): domain Eukaryota; kingdom Metazoa; phylum Chordata; class Actinopteri; order Pleuronectiformes; family Bothidae; genus Chascanopsetta; species Chascanopsetta lugubris. Next base: position 7,846 of record JAFBJT010110476.1, read on the forward strand.
AAGTGTTTAAATAAAAACATACACACCTACAAAAGCAGCCAAAGAACCAGACAATTCATACCACATGCGAACCAATACGAAGCCAGACAAAAGCACACAGGCATACATTCACATACATGCACACACACAGCTTGTGATAAATCAGCTCTACAAGAGGATTCCACTAAACAGAGGGGAGGAGGCCACGGAGGAAGAGGGGGTGGTCCACAAGCCCTCGCTGTGATTCTGGTTATTTCCTTTAGGGAGCGAGAGAGCAGGCAGAACTAATGGTGCTGCTGTTGGTTAGAGCTGAGATTAACTCCTACAACAACATGAACATCTGTCTGGACGTAGGATTCCGAGAGCTGAGCGACAAAACATGGACTTCCAGTTTGACGCTGGGACTGATGGCTCGGGAGGGTTTTAGAAGGATCCTGTGTTGTCACCAAAGATAAATGGCCACCTGCTCACGTTCACACATTAAATCACGGCAAAGTGAAGCGGCTGGGTTTCCGCTCTGCAAGTACATCCCTGCACGCACACACACACATGCACACACGTACACACACATACACACAGACAGTGTGAGGTCATTGCTTACTTCTGCAGGGTGAGGCTGAGGTTGTCAGCGCAGCTCTTGATCTTGTTCTGGGCCTCCAGGTGGTTCATGCCCTCCGTAGCGATGCCATCAATGGACAAAACCAAGTCACCCACAGTGATGCCGGCTTTAGCCGCCTTCCCACCATCCGTCAGCTACAAAAGAACAAAAACGGACTTTGAATTATTGCCAGTGACAGAATAGTCTGGATTATTAAACAGGAAGCTGGGCTTCAGTAATGTGGGGAGGGAACATTTGCTCTGTATTTATCACAAGATTTATGGATCCACTCTGTTCCAAGTATTTGGCAAAAGCTAATGAAAGACCATGTTCTCTGCCACATGATGGAGGGTCTGTTCGTTCCCTCATGTGTGTTTAATAGCCAGAAACCTTAATCTTTGCATTAGTTTTGTTTCTTCTTTATGACCTGCTGTGAAACTGAGGTTGTGAGCGGAGGGACATGTGTTCACAAAGGTCTCACTCTCTTGTGAGTGCGCACCAAACTGCACACCCTCTCCAATTATTCTTGGAGAAACCAACACTGATTTTGCAAATCACCACAACTTGCAAGTGTTGCCGAAAATGGAAAAACGATCGCCCTGAGGTTATTTTCCCCATATTGCATCTTTTCACCAAATTAAGTGAGAAATGTGAAAGCCCTTCCGAAGCTGTAAAACATTAAGTTCTGCCACAAATATTAATAGCTATTGATGTGCTAACTGACTATGTGTTGTGCATTGTAAACTTGCAATAAAATACTTGAAAAGAACAAATGAGAACATCCACTCAGGTGTTTCCATCGATGCCAAGAAGAGCTAATAGGAGCCCATACTGAAATCAGGATCAGTGACACGAGTGTAAATGTTGATTAAACGGGATGCTATTGTTAGATGCTACAAAACCTCTTTTACAAGGTGTTACACAGACATAAACAACCTCATTGGCACTGGCAACTGAGAGCTAGATCTTAACAATCTACTAAAAACTAAATGATTGAATCAAGTGAGAATTCAAGGAATGTTTTGGAGTTTGTGGCCAGGTCCTTAAAGCATAGCAACAGCAGCATTGTAACCACGACCTTGTTGTTGTTTATGTCCGTCTGCATCAAGCTCAGACACTACGCTTGTCCTGACACACACTTTGTTCTTCCAATAAATATCAAGTCAAGTGAAACTAGTTCCAGTAAAAAGCTATTATGCCATTATTCTCTGTACTAAACGTAGTAAAAAGGTGAAAGAGGGTAACAGGGAGACAGCACCATGTACACACATACCAGTTTTATTGGCTTTGTGGAAACAATTATCATAAGCCAGACGTCCCTCACTTTGCACACATGACAAATTGTGCACATGCCCCTTTTCTCTTGTTTTTCTGCGTCTTCCGTGATTTTTGAGGGATGCTTTGAATATCAGCATCCAAACAAAGTTTAATTGCTGCACTTCCACTCTGGAGGAAGCAAGTTAATGTGAAACAGACCGATGCTCACGCTGAGCAGCAGGACTGGTATTTAATGCCAACCCTGCTGTTCAACATGGCTTCGACTGGTACAGAAGTTGTACTCTACCAATTATCTTCTTGTTAGTATGGTTGAATGTGTTAATAAAATTACAGGAGAGGGAGCTGCTGAAACATTTTCCAACCTCGAAACCTGCCATTGTCCATTTATCTCTGAGAGAAGTACAACTTCCTATTTTGTAAACAAGCAATGGAGAAGAGTTCCCCGGCAACTGAGCATTTAACAACCACATAAAGTGTCTCGACTCCACACCAAAACAACCGGCCTTCTTCTTGATGATATGTCATAAACATATTCATTTCTGTCCGTCTTATCCGTAAGTTGGAGGAGGACAACACCAAATTTGGTTTGGATAAATCATCAGACGACTATGAGCATTTCAGTGACATTATGTCATTTGAGTATTTTCATTACCCGAGTACAAATGCTTGCAAATGATATGTATAAATGTAAATACATTGTAAAATATTACATTCAAGTGGAACATGTCAAATTATGATACCAGGTGGAATCGATTTTAAGCTAGTGTTTCCAGTTGGACTTGAAGCTCTCTGACCAAGCCATTCAAATATCTGTACATAAATATGTAAATAAATAGCTACAGACATCTTTTTCACACTATTCTGGCCAAACACTGCATTTGTCCAAACTGCACATTTTATGAAACACTCCTTTTGATTCAAGATTTGTGTTTACGTGTTTGAGCAATGATTGCTTTGTTTTGTTGATTAATTAAATACACTTACATGAATGAATGAATGAACTGGAACTCAACTCCAATGGTCAAGTCAAAGAGCAATTAAGTACTTAGAGGTCAAACCTGTTCTTTTCATAAAAGACCACACACTCTCACTCTGCTCTGAAATGCAATGTTAAATTACTGTCACCAAAAACAACCGATTTGCACAATGAATGTTTTCATATTGCCGCCACTTCTCATCCGGACATATTTCTGCCGTTGCCTCTGACCTATGCAATCTCATTATTTTCCGATGAGTCTGCAGCTGAGTTGTTTAACAACTCGGTTTTGTATATTTTGTTATATTGATAATTAATAGGCAACTTTTCCTCAGAGAATCCAAACACCCTGCAGCTGCAGCTCTGACCATTCTTGGTCACACACAAGGTCTGAGTGTGTCCAACGGGGAGTGAGGTCATTTGTTTCTTTTGACACCATGAGAAAGGGACCACACAGGCCACATGGCTGAGCACATACACACACACACACACACACACACACACGCGCGCACACGCACACGCACACGCGCACACACACACATGTATACACACACACGTATACACACATGACACAAACTTTTACTCTTAGTTCACTGTATCATAGTTCAGGAGTAGTGGTTTGATTTGGGGGCTGAGCTAGAAAACAGGTTTCTGAAGAGACATTTGAGGATGAGACCGTAACAAGACACGCGCACACACACACACACACACACACACACACACACACACACACACACACACACACACACACACACACACTTGCACATAGACGGACACAGGCAGGGCTCATAAAGGAGGCTCTGGACCCGGATTAGTGTTAAGGCTCTGTGGCCCCTACCTTTTATAGTCATATTAGATGGACACACGCAACATCACTCACCTCCTCTCACAACCCACCACACAGGGCAGGAAGAGGAGGGTAATGAGGGATCTACTTGACATTGATTAAAATTATGTGGAGGGGGAGGAAGGCGAAGAGAGGAGGAGGAAGAGGAGCTGGGTCCATCGACTCTGTGGGCTCTTTATACCGCAGGCAATACGTCGACTCATTTCCAAGGGTGTGTTCCTGCTAACCAGTCTGGCACAGTTCTCCACCAAACCTTCACCACAGAGCGTTCACTTGTATGTTTTCCCATAATTAGCGCGGTGTTGCTGCCCCCACACAAACGCTACCTTGCACCATTTCCATAAAACAGCATCCACACAGGAGAGTTGAACTGAGCCTGAACAAGAGGCCAAACACCAGAGCTGAAGGAAAAACAGTTTTCATTCGAGTTGTAAGCATTAAATCCGTATTCTCTGTACAAGTCACAGAGGACTGTTTGTGCGAGTGGATCTGTTTCCGAAGGCAACATTTGTTTTCAATCACTTTGATTAAAATAGATGTCGACGCTCAAATTTTCATATCATTATTTCATATCAAAGGCAAATCGTTGTGAAAATCACAAACAGGAATCTTAAGTAATTTGTCTCAGCGAGGGGTCCAGCGCTTTGTTTCCCACGGCATTTTGATTCATAGCATCATCTATTTATCCCTGACAGAAAACAACGACTCCAGCATAGAGTGTTCACAGGTGACAAACACATGTAGTGCATGTGTATGCAGGGATCAGTAAACACTTATCTACAACTCAGATTATTAAACAGCAGAACCGGCAGCAAAAACAAAAAACAGACGAGGGAAGTTAATGCATGGTTTGAACCTTCCAGATAGAAAATAAAACTTTAAATGATCTCACACGAGGGCCAGAATGGTGCACTGAAACAAACTCACTTTGAGGACGGTGTACTGAGGCGCTGATCTACTTTACGGCGAGACGCATCCGATAGATCTACCTGCTGAACACAAGGAAGCGCAACAGTAGAAATGTATTTCTCAGGAGGGAAGCGGTGAGCCTGGCTCGTAATGAGAAGGCCAGATGTTGTGTTTTTTACAGCTTCTTCCTTTGCGTTCAAACAAACAGGAGTCGTAATTACTAAACAGCTGCATGAGGATTATGTCCTTTCAACAAGGATGCAGCCATTTTCACTGCGGACGAGAGTGTTCCCAGAAACAAAGCTCAAAACTCAGGAGGGGTGAGGCTACAGAGCACCCGGCCCTCTCAAGGGGAAACCAACCAAATGTTCACACAGGCATTAAATACCAAGTGAAAAAGGAAAGTAAAAAAAGGAAAGCCAAAAGAGGAAAAGGATATTCAGTCGCATTACTCTTAAAAAAGAGTAGCACACCAGGACAAAAGAGAGAAAAATGTTTTTGTAAACTGCTATGTGGAATTATTGCACTATAGGCTGATGCTTGGAGACTGAACGACATTCATTCAATTCCGTGCTTTTTACCATGTATCATTCGCGAGTCGACATTGTGAACATTTCTCAGTCAGCTGCTACCTGGTGACTTTTTCATTGTATTGTTTTCTACTGGCATTTGCACTGAAGTCTGAGAAGAGTGTCAGTTGTTCTACCACACAGAAATGCAGGGAACTATCCCAGGCCATGTGCTGGTCTGATGAATCGCAGGTGCTTTTACATGTTTTTGTACAATAATACTTCACGCTCTATATTTTCCCCACACATTATCTCTGTGTACCATTTCCCTGCCTCATTAGATATTCATGCAGAAATGAATGGGCCCATACTTGTCATCACTACACATGCAGCTTGTTAAAGCTTCCACACATGAACTTGATATTAGGCTTCCAGCTATGACTCTTTTCAACACATATGATGCCTGATTTCATTTTTTTTTTTTGTGTGGTTTCAATGGAGCGACAAAGTTTTGCTTGGATGCGGAGGAACACGCAATGACCAGTAGAAGTGATGCCTGCTTTCAGCACAAGAAGTGACAGAGATGACAGGCAGATGGTTCATATATAACGTTCTGCGAAGCTGAGACCAGGAGACACGTCCACTAAGTCCTTGTAACTCTGACATCCACAAAAGCTACTTCCATATGGCAGCACGGATTGATTTCACTTCATCCGTGATGCCAGAGGTTAGCTCATCTTTTAGTGTGATCCGACATGTCAGGAAATGTTCATGTGTTGCATGTTTGAATCCACTGTAGGAGCAGAAAACTGCGATTACATCACATTTTTCGACCAATATAATGTTTTTCTCGTTTTAAATAATCAACAACTGTGATATTTATTGAGCAGCTTTGCAATTAAAACCAGAAAAGGATAATAAAGTGAAAAGTATGTATGGGGGAAAAAAAAATCTGTCGTAGTCTAATTCCTAAGCAACATGGAAAACAGCAAAACAACAAAACGTTGTGTGAATTTGAGCAGACAGATTGAAGGATGAGTGGGACAGACTGAGACATACCAGGGTTTGATTTCTATCAAAATAAATGTGATTGATTTCATTTAGAGCTTACACACAGGACCTTTAACTAAAACCTAACAGTAACCATGGATCACGATGACTCCTGTATATCCAACACTAGTCAGCTAGAGTATTAAACAGATAAGTGGTATTTATCTGCAAAGAATGTACATACAACATGTTAGCATATGTACATATGTGAGTATAGCCCTTTGCAAGCACATGAACACACATACTTTCACTCTAATGAAAACATCTGAAACTCTTTCGTTCCCTAAAGCTATGTGCATTTAATAATCACCACCTGCTTTGTACTGTATGTTAATGATACAGATAAGAAAAAAGTCTGCATCATGTTGTTCCAATGGCACCAACTCAATGAAGCCACGGCTGCCAAAGCCACAACAACACATTGTACACATTACACACAGAGCTCTGTAAACAAGGTTGGAAAGTCTTTGGATCTACATGGTTTGTAAGGGAGCCAGTCTATTTAAACATAATGAAACTCTTTGATCCAAGCTGATAAAATAGTAACATTCATTTGCTTTATATAATTGGAATTACTGACATTCAAAAGGATATAGTCCAGTGGAGGAGTTGGTAAATATAGACAACATACTACATGCACTGTTGCACTGTAAGGAAATAGATTTCCTTCATTATGAAACATTTTCCAAGCCAAAATGATAATCAGAAAAATGTCTACGTTGTTTACATGCTGGCAAGTTTTTGCTTATGCTGAGATGTGTTTTCTTAAATACAATCTGTAGATCAGTGGAATGATCTGACATGATTGGTTTTATAAGGCATTAAATGGTTAAAGGCTGTATGACCATTCTGGAGGCATCAGGAAGACCTGCAAGATACCTTGGGGAACATAGGGCAGACCCATGCCACCTCCTGCCATCAACCAGTCAGTGCACTGACTGACTGCTGATCAAAGTTGATTGGAGGAGATGGCACCGGGAGGACAGCTCCACTGGCAATGATTACATCA
>JAFBJT010110477.1:0-20000 GCA_016785325.1 Chascanopsetta lugubris
TGTTATAACGTTTCTGATATTTACATAAAAATCAATGAAGCTCGCTGGTCTTCATTGATTGAATTGAAATCCATTTTATATTGTGGCCAAAAACAGTTCTTCTTTGGTAGACTGAGATTTCTCATAAATTACATAAATTATCTTATGATTGGATGTATTATAATCTCATTCAAAATCACATTCAGCCAGAACATAGAATATTTTCCCCAAAAAGTAGAGCTGGGCTGATAGAAAAGAGCCTCCAGTCCAGCAGGGGGGGCAGCAAACCACAACGCCTACTCACAGTAAATCTGAAGGGGAAGAAGAAAGGAGCCAGTGTTCAAAACATTAGTGGAAGTTCCGGCTGCCTGGCGGCGAGTCTTCATGAAAATGTCTCAAAATAAAAACACACCAGACGCGTCAGACAGCAAGAAAACCATCTCACTGCCCATCTCCAGAGTGCGGCTCATCATGAAGAGCTCCCCGGACGTTTCCAGCATCAACCAGGACGCTCTCTTCCTCACCACCAAGGCCACCGTAAGATGCTCCCTGTTGGTAAACCAACCGTTAAGTTAAGCTAACATCCACGATGCTAACTCTCAGCTCACCCACCACCGGCTACTGCCACTGATGCTGCTGCTAATAGCTGCTAACCCGGTTAGCTTAGGAAAACTGTAGCTTCTCTCCTCTTCCCGGCTCATTTTGAGTTGTGTTGTTGCAATTACAGGAGTTGTTTGTGCAACATTTGGCTCTTTCGTCCTTCAACAACGGCTCAGGGAAGGACACCAACACGCTGTCTTACACCGACCTAGCTAACACCGCGGAGGAAACTGAGACCTTGCACTTTCTGACAGGTGAGATGCTGGCATGAAGTCATGACCTCCCTCGACCCCTCCGCGCTTGGAGACGCATACAATCAACCTCGTGTCCTCTCCATGTCTGTATCTCATGCACCGAAAGCACCAGTGGCATACACACGTGACGTCACATTATCTTTCTAATTCACAGATATTCTCCCGAAGAAGATCTTGGCTCGAGATTATCTCCAGTCTTTGGAGCAAATGCAAGACGACGATGCTGACTTTTGAGGAAAACAGTAGACTGGGTCCAGTGTTGAAAAAGGATCAGATGACCTGTTGCCACAGAACAGACATTCTCAATTCCCTCTGTGCTTCAAATACATTGACACAGTTCAGCCGTAGGACTTTGGGACAAGTAAGTAGAAGTGGAACTAAATGTTTAGCTACGTGGGGCTAAACAAACACAACAAACAGTATCATAGTGGAAGTTAGAAGTCGTAATGCAAACCAATGGGATACTAGCAAGGTGACTGTCCCTGGGTCTCAAAGAAAGCAGACTTAGAGTCATTATAATGCAACGTAATGCTTCTCTTTGCAGAGCTGATTACCTCCATAGAGAGAATATGTTTGTGTAGGCAAATGTTCAGTTGCTGCTCATTAATCGTCCTTTCAAACATCAGAGGTGTGGTTTGTTTCCTTCCCCCCTCATTTTGAAGTGTTGTGCAAGTAAAGCCGAGGAGTACTCGTTTCTGCTAGTCATTCATTTCACAGAAATGTCTGATTATTGCCTTTAGTCTTTGAAATGTAATCAATTTTTTGATGCTGTCAATCACTGCTTTCCCGTTGTAATGTACTGATTTGACCTTTATGCAGGATACTGTGTCTAAACACACAGTGTGTACATAGATTTTCCAGTTTGAATTGTGATATCGGATACCTCTGTCGCAGCCGAACACGTTGCATCACTCCAAATCAAACCTCGCCCTCAGCCTCACCGATGTCGTGTATTTACAAAATAATGTTTAGATTTGATAATCAAATAAAGCAATTCAAACATGTCTTTTATTTTCGCGTCTCGTTGGTTTTATTCCAGCCCAAAATCTCAAACAGTGTCACGTTTGATGCAAAACTCGGTGGTTGTGTGGAGTCATCACTGTGGGATGAGTTTGCTGAGGCGCAGCTGCATGTGGAGCAGAGTGGTCTCTAACGTGGATAGCTGCCTCTCCAGGTGGTTCACCATGTGCTCCCTGACGTCCATGTTGTCCCTGGTGCTGGACAGATGCTCCCTCATGCTGGAAGAGAGGACGATCACAAACACATGCCTGAATGCAGCTTTTTGCGTGGCATTAAAAGGTCCAGTGTGTAGGATTTGTTTCAAGATTTAATGGAGTCAAATATTCCTAGTGTTGTGGTCGTATATAAATAGACACAGTGGCCAAATGGTGGTATTGCAACTCCTGCCTCGCCTCGTCACGTGGTGCATTTCTCACCTGGTCAGGACGCCGTCATCCGTCCCCTCTCTCCTCTTCTCCCCCAGCGACACAAACACCTTCTCCATGACCTCTATGGTTTCCACCATGCTCAGGTGGTCCGAGCGGATCCCCTGCACCTCCTCTCGGGCCTGGCGGTTGTAGGAGGCCCCCCCCTCCTCCACGCCGCTGGAGGTGGACACGGCCTGCAGGGCAGCCCTGTTCTGCAGGACCATCAGACGGGACTTGGCGAACTCCTCGGGTTCGGCGATGTTCTCCCAGCACACGGCCGAGGAGGGCGGCAGCCAGAAACGCTGGCTGCAGTTCACCGGTTTGCCGGGCGCCTCCGAGACGAAGGGGCTGTCGGCGGGGAAACTGTGCAGCAGCTGCAGGAGGGGAGACCCAGAGCCCCACTCCCAGTCCTCCAGGCCCGGGTCGCCGGACTCCTCATCAGGGGTGGAGGCAGGAAGGGGGCCGGCCGGTCCCGCACCCTCTGCTGGGAGGCCGAGCCCCAACAGGAGGCAGCAGGACAGGCAGAGCGCGGCCCTGCTCACTGCCTCCTGCAGCATCTCTGAGCTGACGGACTCATGGAGACACAAAGGAGAGTAAACACACAGCTGGGAAACACATTCGTTGGCGAAATGTCACATCAGTGACTTCATCTACGAAACAGTTTTCCACTGATGAGTTTTCCACATCCTTTTATCCACATGACAAATCTCCTTTGTCTTTTTAACAAAGCAAAGACTTCTCCACTTTTCTACATGTACAAAGACTGTGTTTTACAGTATGTGTTTGAAAGATCACATTTGGGAGTCAAATGTTTTTCAGATTTGTGTATTATTCTGCATATTCAGGTCTATAAAAACGTATTGTATATTGGGAGTTTCTCCCTCAAGTCTGCTGAGAGAAACTGAAATGTCACCTTCAAAATAAAAGCATGCACATTGTTACAACCTAAAACAAATTTTATTAGTAGCGTGTTTTTCAAAATAATTGATTGAATGAGTGATGACATCTCATAAACATCATTAAAGGTTTGCAGGATTTATTTCCCGGTTTTACAGGAAGTCTCACCTCTGCATCTTCTCAAACGGTTTTCGGAGCGAAGCAAGTTTGGACAATTAACATAATACGGATTAAAACCTCGCAAAAACAATTAACAACAGCACTTTCGTAATAATCCCACATTAATCTCACATCTGTCTGACAAACAGAGATGGTTATGGTTATTTACCTCTTAAAGAAAAGTCCTGCAGCAGCAGCAGCAGCAGTGGCAGTCTAGTCCCGTGTGTGTGTGTGTGTGTGTGTGTGTGTGTGTGCGTGTGTGAGTGGGTGTGTGTGTGTGTGTGTGTGTGTGTGCGGCTCTTCTGGCTCCCGATGAGGTGGGTCGGAAAAAGTGACTCTTTCAGCCTGACTCCACCTCAGTCTGTGCAGGAAATGAGGGGCATTAGACTTCACTGCTGGTAAGAGACGGTATCAACACGTGACTCCATCTTTGAAATGAAGACTTTGCATAATCGTGATCATGTAAAAAAAAAAAAGAAGATGACTGCAAGTTTTCTTGTTGCTCCCTGAAAACCCCACATGTCCTGTGAGTGGAGTGAGTGGGTGGGTCTGTGGGAGGGGGGGCTGTGAGAGGCGTTGTTCTTCTGGAATTTATGAGCCATTTGACCATGTTCTCAAACAAAACACTCCCAAAGCACAAGCCTCGTTTTCTTTAAAGGTGCAGTAGTGTGTGGGATGAGTGACACCTAGTGGTGGAGTTGAATGTTGCAGCAGAATCACCCCTCCCTTCCTTCCTTCCCTCCAAGCATGTAGAACCCACTGTCAGTTTCAGTGATCATCAATGGGTGCCTTTTGTCCATATAGGGCTTCTGTAGAAACGTGGTGGTGCAAAATGGCCGCCTCCGTGGAGAGGACCTGCTGCTGGTGTAAACACACAGGGGCGCTTTTAAGAATAATCACGACTGTGCATACATTTAGGTTTTTGTACAGTCTGTCTTACTATTTTATCTCAAATCTCTCCCAACAGAAGGTGAAATAGTTTCAGCTAAATCTGACACACTGGAGCTTTAACATCCCATTCCTATTTTTATAGGTAGACATGAAATATGAATTATACTGGTATTTTTTTTAATGTACCATCACCTGAATGTCCTCATCTCCCTCAAGTGAGCCCCTTATAGTTATATCAGAGATGGATCCTCTGAATGGAGGCGGCCATGTTGCACCACCATGTTTTTTTTCTTACAGTGGCCCAGACTGGACAAACTAAACACCTTTTGAGTTTTACTGATCATTGAGGATTGCTATTGGCTTGGAGGGCAGGTGTCAGTGTGGTGTTCACTTGCAACATGCAACTTCCCCCCCTAGAGATGTCACTACGACCTACACTGGTCCTTTAAAATCCTGCACTGAATCTGCATTATCTCTGTTTATCTCGTGTCGGGGGGGGGGGGGGGGGGGGGCTCATTTCGGGGGGGGGGGGGGCACATTTGCCTGTGCACACTGACTTAACAAGCCTGGAATGGGAAACATGTTTCAGCACTAATGACGGGAGATGATGTCATTTAGAGCACACGCTCCCTCTGCTCTGGATCCCTGGTCTGTGTTGGTGTTGTTTTTAAGGCCTGGTGATGATTTTCAAAGTGTAAACCGTTTGACTCAGATCAGGATCTCTGACTCACGTCTCGACTCAACCAACAAATCTATCAGATGGAGAAACAGTCAGCAAGTGCTGCGCAAGCTGCTAAAAGGTGTCGGGAGCAGATACAGGGAGGCTCATGTTTTGGTTTCAGCAGCAGCAGCAGCAGATAAAGGAGGAGACAGGGTCCAACATCAAGGAGTCAAAGAAAACTTCTATTCTAAAGAGGGTGTAAGAAAACAGAGGACGCGGCGTCTGGACCGGTGGTGACTCTTCTACGTCTCTCAGTTCTTGTCCTCAGTGTTGTCTTAGTCCTCAGTGTTGCTGAGGACTCTGGAGTCAGACATCTGAATTAGATACAAATGTATTTATCTTTTTAATGTGCATCAAGACCAATAATTACAGATATGATAAACAAGAAAGACACATCATTATATTAACTAAATATGAAATGGCAGTACAAAATGATATAGAAACATTCCCTCTAAAATGACACTTTTTAACATAACCTCACATATCTGCACCTTCATATTCCTACACTGACATCTAGTGGCAAAGAGTAAGAATTGTTCACATAAATCAAAGTCTTTATTTATTTTTTATTTTTATTGCAGATTTGTAATATTATCTGTGGTGATAGGTGGTTAAAGGTTCTGGGTGTAAATTTTAGGTGAATTTCTTTAATTTTTTTCTTTAAAAATATGCCCATGTTTTTACGTAGATTCACTAGAATGTTCAATTTGTTGGTTATTTTTGCCTTATAACCAACCACATCTATTTACCTCAGGTGTGGATCCTCTCTGTGGAGGCCGCCATGTTGTCTGTAAAAGTGAGTGGGTGATTATATGCTCATAAAATCCATAAAATAATAATTATTACATTTTTTTTTTTAAAGAAAAGAAAGATAGTATTACGCAAATCTTACACACTGCACCTTTAAATCAACTTGAAAGTTCTTACGTGTATTTTTACACCGCATTCCAACGCAGCAATTACAGTATGAAGCGTCACATTACGTAAACACCACCACCCAGACCCCGGGCCATGTCAGTGAGGGGCGGGGGGCTGCGTGAGACCCCGCCCACTCCAGCCTGTCGTCACCGGGGCTGCCGGACGGGAGCAGCTCCGCGCCGCCACCGCCGCTTCCACCAAACCGCCGCTGGTTGCCGCTCGGTGCTGGGCGCAGGAACCCGTCAGTGCCGCCAGGAGCCCCCCTCCCCTCCCCAACCTCCTGTTACCACCACCACCACCTCCGTCCGTCCGCCCCCCTTCTTCCTCTCGGTGACCGACATGGCCTCCGACGGCATGGACGAGCGCTCCCCGCTGTTGTCGGGCCCCAACTCGGAGAATGTGACCCCCACTGCGCCCCCGTACCTGCAGGATCCAAGCCCCCGAGGTAAACACACAGCATGACGGACGGACAGACAGACTTGAGGGTTTGGGGGTGGGGGGTCTCACTGTCCCGGTGCCTGGGCTCTGAAGAATCCATTAAGGGCCACGGCACCGGGGAGAGGAATCAGTCTGCAGCCGAAAAAAGGTGGAGCTTCCCGGGGCTGTGAGAACTGGAGCAGTGGGTTAGACTGAAGAGAGAGAGAGAGAGGGAGAGGGAGGGAGAGAGAGAGAGAGAGGCCTACAATAACAACAGCAGCTTTCTCCTGACTGCAGATCTGGGCTCATCACGACCCACTCAGTCAGGCCTCTGCACCAAAAAGCATAGCAAATATCAAAGTGTGTGTGTGTGTGTGTGTGTGTGTGTGTGTGTGATGTGGCTCCACCAATCCTCATGCCTGTTGTTGCCCCGTGCCTGCTGATGTTGACTGAAGGAGGAGGATTGACCCACTGCAGATAGATGGAAGGGTGGATGGATGAATGGAGGCCTGGAGAGAGAGAGAGGGGAGGGGGGGGGGGGCAGTAGCTATTGTCCCAGCTGCAAATCAACACAACATGCTCCAGATGTTTGTTTTCCTTTGTGTCTCCAAATCAAATGCGTGCCTTTTTCATATTGAGTGACAGCTGTCAGTGTGCTGATGGAGGTGAATGTAAACAAAACATTGTGGCCCTGAAGGAAGCCACTCCAGCAGAATGTAGGTCACAGCACACCCACCTGCATCACCCAGGAAATGACACCATATCATGAATCCCAGCTCTGCAGGCTGCCGCCATTGCGGGTCTGACCTTTGCTCTCGATCCAGTCTTATTCCGATGTGCGCGTGTTGTTTTTAGAAAAATCCACAGACTTTTCCCCCTGGAGGCTTTGCCTGAGAAAGAGTCTGGTGATACTTTGATTGTATCTTATTTTGACAACTTCCTGTGAAAAGATCAAAGGCAACATTTCTCCAATGAGGATGTAAAGTCTGATATAGCGCAGTCGTCTGGACTAAAACCTCTTGTCAGAAAATAATAATATATAAAAATGATTTTGTTGTTATAAAATAACTCGTTAAAAACACATCACACAACTGTTCAAAGTTGTTTTCTGCCATATATTCCAGGCAAATGTCAGTAGCCTGGTCGTTTGTATTAAAGGTCCAAGGTGCAAGAATTAGGTGAGATTATTTCCATTTCAGTGGGTTATCAAATAATTGTAATGTTGCCAAATGTATTCATGACCCCAGAATGAGCCCCTTTATACTTTATGTTTACATCACAAGTGGCTCCTCTTTACGGAGGCCGCCATCTTGCTCTGCCCCGTTTTCACTGTGGACATGATGAACATCTCTTGAGTTTGAATGATAACTGAAATAGGTTCTGCTGCATGTTTGAAAAGGAAAGTTGAAGTGAGGGTTATCACCACCATTAGCCGTACTCTACGTACTGTCCCTTTAAGTCAGGGTCCGTTTCCCTCCACCTGTCTGTGGCTCCCTCTCTCTCTCTCTCTCCTCACGTATGAATGGCTGCATTGATGGTGTGTCTCTCTATTCGGAGCATTTCAGGTCAAACCTCTCGTTAACAAAATACTAGAACGACAACATGATGTCGTCCAGAATGAGTCTAATCTCGCGCGTGTATTCATATAGCGCTGCCGCCTTAATAATCTGATCTATTATGGGATGTGGATTGAAAAAAGGCTCTTTAGGCTGCTACAACAGTAACCGAGTTCAGAGGGGGAGGAAGAAAAAAAAAGCTTGAGCCAGAGCCAGTTTGTCTCATGGCCTCGTTTCTGACTCTGCGGGCTGGATTAAAGCTAATTGCACTTTGTTTGGGGCTGTTGGCGGACAGTCCAGGGCCAGAGCAATTATGGGATGGATTCATTAGTGGCGGCGTTTCCCAAACGGAGAGGTTTTCCTTGAGACACAACAACGATAAGATGCTTTGATTAGAGTGGAATCAAAGCTGTTGTTTATGATCGGCGATGACGATGGTGACGGCCCAGTCACTTCGGCTGAGTCATGGCAATAAACCACATTTCCTTTATGTTCTTGCACTTTGACAAAAACGCTGTGTGAGGCGCTGGTGACTGTGATAAAACCTGATTTATTCATTTCAAAAAGCTGAACGGGTCACAAAGGTCAAAGTCGCCCAAGGCCGGAGACGATAACTAACCTCAATATGTTCTGTGCTGCAAACGTGGAAACGTAATTATCCAGATAAAGAATAATACTAGTGATTTTTTAAAATATATCTTTCTCGCCCCTTGAAAATTAAATGTAGTCTATAAAAGTGGACCCAAAGTCAGAAATGTCATATTCAGTGAATACATACTTTTCATGTCCAAAAATTATTTTTTTTAAATTCCCCTCACGCTATTTTTAAGAACCTGTTCATGGCGTCATACTACTTGAAAAAGCTCTGAACATTTTCTGGAAATAAATGTTTCATAAATTGAACACAGCACGAGACGGGAGGGGACGCTTCAAAGCTCCTCGGCAGAAAGCACGTATTTTGGTCGACAGCACACCGACACAGTCGTTGGCTCTTATCATCAAAAGCTCTCCGATCTTGTCGCGTCTGCGAGGCCACGTCTCCTTTTCCTCCCGGGATATTTGTCTTCTGCAAACGTTGTGCCGCCGCTCCGGTTCATCTCAGGAGAGTGTGGATCTCCAGACGTTCCAGATCTACGGCCACGCGTTGTTGTGTCCCTCTCTGTCACGGGAAATGACGCAATGTGTGTGGAAAAAGTAACAATACCACCGACGTCATCGCCCAGTCACTACACGAACCGTTAGATGTCCTCTCATCCGGGCGTTAGGGACCGTGGCTAAATGAAAGCACCGAGGGACGACCTTCTGTTTTCGTTTGTGTTGATAATCCGAGAGAGGCGACACTCAAATGTCTGTGCGGATTGAAACCGAGTCGGAACGTCTGTGTCTCGGTTTGTCCAGCGCGGAGCGGAGGGAGGGAGGGAGGGAGGGACGGCGTCTGTGGTCTCGTAGTAAAGTGTCTTCTCGTCTTTCCTCCACCTCCAAGGACGACAGCTGAAAACCTATAGCTGCTATTTTCTGTTTCAGATGTACGCGAGGACGAGCGCAGACTATAAGGAGCGAGTTAGGACAGGCCTGACACACTCACACACACACACACACACACACACACACACACACACACACACACACAGTGGAGTGGATGGCTTCATTTTTCTCTGCCAGGTTGAAAGGTTTAAGACGACATCTGAAAACTCTGCTCCTCTCGGGATTATCGTCATTTAGCAGACGATGACTCATCTGGGCTTGAGGGTGCGTTCAGCTGCACCGTGTGTTGCACGCTCACTCCTCCAGTAGCAAATCTGCAGTTGGCTCTCGTTGTATTTCTCACCCAACGATGAAGGGATGTTTCCTCGGTCCCTGTGATTTCAGCGTGTAACTGAATCTGAGTCATTACTCCACTCGTATCGTTTTCTCAATCAGGCCGAAGCAAAGATGGAGACGCGTGATGTGTGTTTGGTTTGTTTATGAATTCATGCGCAGTCGTCTGATCTCAGTAATTCTCTTTTAATGGTCTCGTTTTTCCCTCTAAATTGAACCCTATTCATTTTTTTCTGCTTTACATGGTTAGAATAAAATGTTTTGAGTTTTATTCATTATATATCGACACAGTGGGTGTATGAATCAATAGCTCATGTTATCACTATTTGGCAACTGTGATACATTCATTTGCAGTCATTTCGGGTTCTAAGGGTTTTGTGTGTTTTTAAATCATTGAGTTTTGTACAAAATGTGTAAAATGGTGGTTGGCATTTATCAATATTTCCGTCCGTATAATGTATTTGTTTTACAATTCATCAGCTGATGGGAATAATAGAGGTCTCTTACTGACTAGCTCACTGTCTCAGACTCGGTCCTCTCGTGTTCCGTCCCTCAGACGGTTGAACGTGTTTAGATAAAGTAGTAAAGTTAGTGACTGGTGCGATTTCACTGATTAAGTTGATTAAAAGCCTGAAAAACACATGGAATGTAGACTAATGACTTGGGGTTAATGTGGGATTACACGGTGCAGAGTTCACGAGAGCAGCTCCTGTAACTCGCCCACAGTTCTGTCAGACGTGGAAATAGAATCCTAAAGAAAACGACGTTTGATTGAATTGATTTTGGAGCCGAACACACGGACCAGTGGTCGTTAAGTGACTCATTAGCACAAGTGTTGCTGAACTTTCCCCTGAACCCATGAATATTTCTAAATCATGCATTTCCAGCTTTGAGCTTTGAGCTTTTTCACAGCCGTCCTTCCAGGTGTTATGTTCTGTGTAAACATACATATTTACACACACACACACACACACACACACACACACACACACACACACACACCGAGTATGTGGTTTGGCCGTTTGATTGGATTTAATGGCCTGACTGAGGAATGTAAGAGGGCCCTTTGTTTCTCCTTGAAACATACAGAGTGGAGCTCGGCCCCGGACCAACACAGAGGAGTCACATGTCGAGCAATCGGAGGCCAACACAGGCTGTCATGGGTTCACATCCCAAAACATGGAAGCAGGGCATAGACTCGCACAGCAGGAGCCTTCAGGATGCTTCTCATGAACACGTCATCTGTCTGTCAGAGTCCATGCGGCCATCATTAAATAATGTGTTTCATATAGTGTGTGGGTTTAAAGGGGAACGTATGACGGCATTTGGTTTCGATTGTGTAGTTTTCTAGTTTTTTTTCCTGATTGCACAAACATGTAACTGGGTCTGTGTATTTTCTTGTTTAATCTTAAAGTGTATTGACTATAAATGGGGAATTGGAGTATGAATACAAAAAGTAGCAATACAAATGAACATTTGTTTTCTTACACATATAAATACATTGTGTCTGGATTCTTTACTGTGTAAAATAAAATCTGAAAATAAACAGTTTAGCGTCAGCGAAACCAACGTGTCTGCGCGAGGCTCATATTCACCATTGTTGTTGCCATTCCGATCAATCCATCAATCAATCAATCAGGCTCAGTTTTATATTTCTTATTCAATTAGCTAGAAGAAGAAAAGTTTGCATGGTAAACAGTGACTGTGCAAAACGTGTTTGCATGACGTCGCTCACCTGCATCTTAAATCTCTGAGCTCGTAGAGTGTGTGTGTGTGTGTGTGTGTGTGTGTGTGTGTGTGTGAAACCCCAGCTCTTGGCTCTGACATGGTTCCAGACGCATGCGATTAACTGCCGCCCCGTGTCTCGTCTGCTCTGCCTCCCTCTCAAAGCCGAACTACCTCCCCCTTACACAGCCATCGCCAGCCAGGACGCCGGCGGTGTTCCTGTCATCAACTGCCGCGTCTGCGAGTCGCTCATCAACCTGGACGGGAAGATGCACCAGCACGTGGTCAAGTGCACGGTCTGCAACGAAGCCTCGGTAAGAGGAGGCCGCCGACGGCTCCATGAGCCAGCGGTGACATGACGGAGCTGCAGCAGTCGGGTGCCGACACGTTGTTTTATTTGAGCTGCTTGTCGCTCCTCTTCTTCTTCTCCTTTTCCTCTTCTTCCTCTTCTTCTTCTTCCCCCTCTCTCCTGCCTGCCTGATACACTCATATCATTCTCACCCCAGAGGCCACGCCCTTAAATATGCACACACAATTCCCAACGGCAATAAAATTAAAATAAAAAAATACGATGCACTGATGCCAAACCTGTAGTTTGTACCAGGCTTCCAACGTCTTTCATCCACCTCTAAAGTTTAACATGGGAGTCTATGGGGATTACCAGCCTCAAGTGGCCACCCTGTGAACTGCACGTTTTTCTCCCATGTTGCTGCTCAAAGTGTGAAGTCTTCGTAACATTTTCTTTGTGAACCCCCCCCCCCCAAAAAAAACCAAACAAACATTGAGTCTCATCTAATTTCGTTTCCCCTCAGCCCATCAAGAACCCTCCATCGGGGAAGAAGTACGTGAGGTGTCCCTGCAACTGCCTGCTCATCTGTAAAGACACGTCCCGGAGGATAGGATGTCCACGACCAAACTGGTAGGTCACAGGAGCATCCCCTCCGAGGGTTGAGGGGTACCGGTGGGCGCCTGAACCCTTCTAACTGTGCCCGTGTTGAACCCGACAGCAGACGCATCATTAACCTGAGTCCGGTGATGGTCATCCCGGAGGAGCAGCCCGCGCAGCCCGCTCTGCCCATCCAGCCCCAGGGGATGAGGGTGGTGTGTGGTCACTGCGGCAACACCTTCCTGGTACGTGGACGCGCTCATCGCACGCGACGCATTTATCACGTGTTGAGTGCGTTTTTGGATTTAGGATTCAGTGGGGCATCTAGTGTGTGTGTGTGTGTGTGGGGGGGGGGGGGGGGGGGGGGGGGGGGGGGGGGGTGCATGTTGCAGCTGAATAGCCCCCTCGCCTCACCTTTACCTTTCCAGCATGTAGGAGAACCTAGGATCATTCTTGTTAGGAGTCAGAAGGTGTTTAGTTTGTTCGGGTTCGTACATGGTTACATCTCGTGTGAGGGAGCAGTGGGTGTCGACGTGTTAACGTGTGCGCGTTGTTGCCTGTCGGCGTCCGTAGGGCAGCGAGGACGCCGGCTCATCCCAGCCAATGTCTGGCCTCCCCAGCGACGGCTCTCCTCCAGAGCAACAACAGGTGGAGCGCTGGCACCTTTAACAAGCAGCCTGACACCGATCCACTGATCCAGCTGCGTCCCGCCGCCTCACTCCGTCACTCTGGTGCTGATGTGACTTTGCACATGTGGCTGTAAAGAAACCGCTGATTCAGTGATGAGCGTTTTTTAAATTGTATTTATTTTTTTTAATCATAAAGGAGATGCATTTTCAGTTTTTTCACCGTTTCCACGCGCCCTTCCAAAGTGTTCATTTGCATAACGCACAAGTGGGAAAACATTAGTGGAGAAGCCTACTCTGGGAAATGCAGTTGAAGTGAAAGCGCGCGCGCGGGGGGGGGGTGTTGGTTTAATGTGCTGGAAGTTGTTGATCAATCACAGAGGGGGATCAGCTGGCCAATCAGAGCAGACTTAGCTATATTTAGGGGAGGGGTTAAAGGGACACCGTCTATAACCAACAGTTTCAAATTGTATTGGGGAGGTAACGTGTTTTTGTAGCATTTGAAACTTTGAATGTTAGAACTCCATGAACCGGAGTATTGGTGTCATTATACGTCTCCTTTAATCATCATCACTGTTGTTGAAGCCAGATGTGAAAAGTCACATGTTTAATTCATGTTAGATGGAGCTTCTTATTCCATTGATCTGTGATGACACGGACATTTTCATAACACTGCTTCTTTGACTCCGGAGCCTTTGATGAAACAACCGCAACTAACGTCAATGATTTTCACGTAGACATGTAGTTATATTAATAATAATAATAATAAACCATGAACCAACAGAGCTGATCAGCTCCTCTGTGATTGTGCAGTATAGTAGTTTAGTGGTGTGTTTAATTCCACTTGTGTTCATGTATATGTGTGTGTGTGTATGTGTGTGTGTGTGTGTGTGTGTGTCTCTCTCTCTCTCTCTTGTGTTTTCCTCTCAGTGGATGGAGCTTCGCTTTAACACACTCGCCAAGTGTCCACACTGCAAAAAAATGTGAGTCCATCAATCCTCCATTTTACACACACATTACACACATTACACACTCGGGTCACAGTCCAACAGGGAAACACAGCTTAGTTTCATTCTTGGTGTTTTACACTTAGTTGGTGCAAAATCAGAATTGGATCTGCAGCTCGTTTTCTCTGCCTGAGGAAATCTTCATTATTCAGCTGCAGTGTGTTTGCAGGTCGACAACAAATGATGCAGATCTCAGATCTCAGATCTCAGATCGCCTCAGGCTGCTTTCACATCCATATGGTGCAGGTTTTGATTTTTGTCCCTGCTCTTCACATTATATATTTTTCTATATGATCTGAAAACCAATGATTCTTCATTTGTGCTAGTTTTTGACAAAGTGGTGTCACTGCGCCCTGGTATTCTTTTGATTGTTTTCAAAGTATAGAAGCCTCCTGAGATCTAAACATTAAACATCAATGCTCATAAGGAACTGACTCCTCTGCTGTGGCAGCATTGTTCAATTCCAAAGGAAAAATCCCCTTAATAAATTCAAGGTCAAAGGTCAAAGTAGTTTTACGTGCCTTTAGAAATCCCCTGTTAGCGCCACGAATGGTCCCCCCATCAAAGGAATTGTACGACGAGGGCGTTCCACATGTAAACAATGTGGAGGCCTGGATGTAAACTTTACATCATGTAAACTTTACATCATCAGACCCTCTCCCGATCCTTTACCTTGTAAAGGATCAGGAGAGGGTCTGAAGGAGGAGGTAAGATGATCAGGTGACCTGGTTCCCCCCCTAAGCCATCGGAATACCAGCCATTCCTGAGGAGCACTCTGAGTCCCATCACATGAGAGGCATGTGAGGGCACAGAGGAGGGGGGGGTGGAGAGAGGGGGGGGGATTAAGGGAATAATGATGATGAATAAAGAATAAAGGGAAAAGCGATGACTGCAGTGCATGCATGTGTTTGTATGGAGTCTGCACGGAGCTGAAGTCATCAGGCGGCCGCTCATGTGACTGTGCTTCGCTCATGCGTGAGGTTGTCAGGACGATGGGGGGGGGGGGGGCACTAGGTCACTGGGAGGAAGAGGGGTCTGGAACCCGTGTCAGTATTTAATTGATTGGTTTGTTTTGATTACAATGTGAGGGATTTAGTGACACCCAGTGGTGAAATCGATGAATGAATTCACACGTCCATGTGGTCATACACGTACAACCTCCAAAGAATTGTTCCATGTTTCATTTCTGTCGGTGAAAATCGCCTAAATTGTACGGAATAGACCTTTAAGTCTATAAATGAAGTGTTCTCTGCGCGTTTCCTCCTCCTCCTCAAATACTGACCCTGTTTATTTTTCAATGTCTCCTCCCCCTGCAGATCCTCTGTTGGCAGTGCTCTCCCTAGGAGGCGCTGTTGCGCTTATATAACCATAGGAATGATCTGCATTTTCATTGGAGTAGGTTTAACAGTGAGTATGACTTCATCCTCTTTTATGTTGTGTGTATTTGCCACTGGTGGGAACACAGGCGACTATCACTCCGATGAGAAAATTAAATGTAATTAAATAATAATTATCATTAAAATAAATAGTTGTGTGACAGTTCTCATACCCTCATTCTTAATTATATGACAAATGCACAGTTGTGCTTTGGCCCATTCATCCTCTGAGGTGTTCAGTAAACAATAATTGTGTTTTTGTACAAACAGCCACATATTGTTCACAGTTGATCACTTTCACAATGTGTTATAATCATATTAGAGACATAATCCCCCACAGTAATCTCAAGGGATTAAACATTCTCATATTCCAAGTCAGAGGTGCTAAACTTGTTCTTATTACTCTGGTGAAGTGAATTTCACGGACCGACTGATTTAATGATAAACTATCTACTGAATCTTACATATACACACATGTGTATATAGAAATTTATATATATATATATTCTCATGTGAATTAAATATATATAAATGTAATGGACTGTTCTTAAGCATGTTTACATTTCTCTTAAGAGTCAAATAAGGATATAAACTTAAAATGAGTTCCCTCTCCTGTGATAGTATCGAAATAAAAAAATAAAAAGTTGGTTAAGTTTGCTGGTTTCTTGTTTTTAATCATTCTCCATTCCTTTTATACCTCATTCTATTTAAATTATTGGTCTATCTTTTAATTAATCCTGCTGACTCACAACCTAATCTTCACTCTCTCCTCCAGGTCGGCACGCGGGACTTTGCCAGTCGCTACAACGCCACCTACGTGTCCTGGGCCTTCGCCTACCTGCTGGGCCTCATCTGTCTGATACGCGCCTGCTACTGGGGAGCCATCAAAGTCAGCTACCCAGAGAACAGCTTCGCCTAGAGAGGGGGCGTGGCCCCGCACCGCATGGCTGCAAGAACACACCCATGTTTTTAGGTTGTTGTTGTTTTTTTTCCACCTCCATCTTGTTCAGATCCGAGAGTTCAGCGGAGTGGGACGTCTGCACAGTGTGTTGAAGGTGTGTGTGTGTGTGTGTTTGTGTGTGTGTGTGTGTGTGTGTGTGTGTGTGTGTGTGTGCTCTGTTTGAGGAAGGTTTTAAACTCCTCCCCTTCCTCCTCCTCCTCCGCCTCCTGCAGCTCCACACAGACTCAAATCCTGCCTTGGCTTTGCAGAAATCCTCCCTGAATGAATGGATGAATGAATGAATGAATGAATTTAACAGAAATATAATAACTGTGATTTACTTTGATGACTCAGCTGAATAACTGATTTAATGGTTTAGCTGCGAAGTGGCTGGATTTGATCTCCGTGGAGCTGTTTTATTAAAAAAAAAAAGAAAAATGTTATTCAGCAGCTTGTTGAGGCCGAGCCGACGCTGATTCGTTATTGACCAAAATCGACAACAGTTTGCCCATTGCACTACGATTATATGCAACTGTCCGTGTTGTTTTGCTGCTAGTTCAAACTCCAGTTACAGAAAGCTGCATCGCTCTCACACTGTATCCCAACATTTGTTGTGCACACTGACATAGTATTACATGATTAAAAAAAAAAAAAAAAAGAAAGTAGAAAATTGCCCTTAAATGCCCATGCGTGCCAACTCAGCCGCCCAGTATTCGAGGAGAGCATCATCAGGAGCTTGTTTATTTGTTTGTGCCATGCAGTTTTAACCTTCACCACAGCAATAACCCTCTGACCTTGACCTCCTTTAAAACTCCAGCGTTTCTGTCTCAAAACATGTCCGACTCCAGTTTGCATGTGGGTTTTTCTTTTTCTTTTTTCGTTTTTCAGTCACAGAGATGCTTTTTAACACTTTCCGTTCCAGTCAGGTAGCTGAAGCGTGTGATGTTCCCCTCTCTGCTCTTAGAATGTAAATCCTCCTCTTCCTCCCCCCACCCCCCTCCTCCTCTTCCTCCCCTCCCTCTGACCTCCAGTGAACTCTTAATAGTGCTATCGCTCGCATCGCTGTACATTAAACTCAGCGTCCTGTCTCTTGACCTTTGACCAGTGGGCACAGCTCAGACTTCTAACCTTGTTTTGAATGTGATGATGATGATGATGATAAAGATGATGATGATGATGATGATGAATATAAAGCAGAAAATAATATAAAAATGCTCTTTGTATATAGTTCAAATTCAGGACTTTAAAAAGTTAAGTGTGAGACAGAAGGATACGATGGCTTGTGGGTCTTTTTAAAAATGATAATTTATCAATAAAATGGAAAAACTGACTTGATGAATCTGTTTCTGTTGTGACTGTGAGTCAGACATCTTGTTTTTGGAGGCAGGTACAGGAATCCAGTTATTCCACGTCTAATTCTGTGTTTTTATATGATCCTGTAGTTTTCCTGCATCAATCACTGTTATACTGCACATTTCTTCCCTTTTCTTTATTTTTGGCCTTGCATTGTTATTGTTATACTTTTATTTGCCAACAGGAAGTTACGTTAGATCAGCAGTATCTGATATACCCCTATCAATCTCAAGGCATCGGGCTCCTGCCGCGTGATTGGCTCATCTGATATTTGCTTGGCCAAGCAGTTGAACAGGTGTACCTAATAAAGTGGCCGGTGAGTATATAATCAATTATATATGGTTTAATGTAACAAAATCAATATTTTGTACAATTCGTATATATCTGAAATCCTTTTCCCCTCTTGAGCAGCATGAAAAGAATAATCTTGAGCAGTGTTCTCACAGCTGCAGTTCTGCTCTCTGTACACTAGGTGGCAGTGTTTGCACTCATTTGATGTTGCACACATCAGCTATGAATGTGGTTCAGTGTCAGCAGGTGAATAATCACACAGACAGAAAATGAGCCATTCACCAGCTTCAAGTTAGAAATGAACGACTGAAATGTTAGTGTCTTCAAATGACCTGATTCTTACTGTTTTAAAGTGCGTTGAATTAGACGATGATACTCCAACATCCAAACATTTCATCTGGTTGTTAAAATCTCACATTATCTATGAGCCGTCCGGGAAAACGTAAAAAAACCGCACACCACATACACAACAATATATCGTCTTTATTTTATGACCAACAGAGTTTTGATATCAATTTGACACATTAAACACAGAACATTGGTTTACTGAGGTGCTACCTCTATACTATTACATCCCATTAAACCACTGCCCCCCTCTCTCTCTATCTCTCTCTTTCTCTCTCTCTCTCTTTTTTTCTCTCTCTCTCTCACACACACACAGAGACAGAGTCATGTCGCCATCAATTCTTGGGACATTACATTGACTTACATTCATTTAAAACTCTAAATCCCTAACTACTGCTCTAATGTGCTAGCCTTAAAAGACAGTATTCACACACACACACACACGCTCGTGCCATCACAGGTCATTCTCAGGAACATTACAGTGTGAGACTTGCCCTGACATGAAAATCAACCTTCTCAAAGTGACAGTTTCTCCCCAATTATCTGGTTGTCAGTCTGAGACATGTCCCCAAAAGGTCATCTGACACACACACACACACACACACACACACACACACACACACGGTCTACTCTGGGCTGAAGATGATGTCACGTCAAACACAGTGATGATGTCATTGCTTTTCGCATGTCATGTAGGAGTGTAAACAAACGGACACGCGGGCTATTTCAGCTACAATCTAAAAATGATGGAAAGTGGAGGTCATAAAATCTACTCTAATCACCATGACTGCACCAAGGTGTGTGTTTGTTTCTGTGTGTGTGTGTGTGTGTGTGTGTGTGTGTGTGTGTGTGTGTGTTGGCAGGTGACTGTTTGCCGTCCTCGGTGTCAGTGATCAGTGAAGGGTCTGGTCTCAGTTGTTGTTGAGGACCCACCATGACGCTGTGGAGGAGACGGACACAGAGAGAGAGAGAGAGAGAGAGAGAGAGAGAGAGAGAGAGTGAGGATGCAGACCTGTGAAGTGACCTCAATCAACTACACGTTGCATTCGCCCCCCTCTCTGCGTTTGTGACAAATGTATTCAGCGCCGCTCCGGGTCCCCCGTAAGTGGCAACATGAAGTGATTACATGGGTGGGACTTTAAACCGAGCTCTGTGGGCCCCCGCCTCATTTGTCTGCACAGCGTGCAGGGGGGAAGGAGGCCCCCGGGCTGCAGAGGCCCGGGGGCCGGGAGTGAGTCAATGTTCTTACCGGGGACCAGCATGGTGGTGATGGACTCTGGAGTTTCCAGGAAGTCCACGTTCCCCCTCTGGAAGGTTTTACTGTAGTTGGTCTGCAGGTGACTGGAGAGGAGGAGGAAATAAGGGGATGAGTGTTTGGGGTCTAAATGTTACGTTGGGATGTCACAGTCTGATGTTACATGGAGATGTTACATGGAGATGTTACAGTCTGATGTTACATGGAGATGTTACAGTCTGATGTTACATTGTGATGTTACAGTCTGATGTCACAGTCTGATGTTACATGGAGATGTTACAGTCTGATGTTACATTGTGATGTTACAGTCTGATGTCACAGTCTGATGTAACATTGTGATGTTACAGTCTGATGTTACAGTCTGATGTTACGGTGTGATGTAACATTGTGATGTTACAGTCTGATGTAACATTGTGATGTTACAATTTGAATCAAACCGTAACATCAGACTCTAATATCGTGATGTTAGAGTCCGATGTTGTGCTGTCGTGTTACAGTCTGATTTTACATTGTGATGTTACAGTTTGAATCAAACTGTAACATCAGACTTTGACATCGG
>JAFBJT010110477.1:22844-33272 GCA_016785325.1 Chascanopsetta lugubris
TTTGCTCTGAAGTGGAATGAAAAACAAATGTCATGGAGGGTGACAGAGAGCGTCTGTGTCTTATCAGCCCCGGCCAATGTGAGTGATGGCTCTTATCTGGCCCCCTGCTCCGCGGCTGTTTATTATCCTAAGGTGGCAAGGCGGTGCTGGGAGGAGAGGAGGACTGGGAGCCCCTTTCGTGATCCATCACTCCAGAGGTCTCCTTCCCCTCCTTATCTGACCGCTACATGGATAACTGCAGCTCTTGTTTACAGATGCCAGCCTATTTGAATGAGTAGCAGGCGCAGGAAACGATTCCTTTGCTCTCTTTATCACTCCAGGTGAGTCACAGGGAGACGGAGTGTGCCGCATTATTTACCCCGCACATCCACAAGTGCAGGCCGGCACACTAACATTCTTCTGTCGTAACCATAGGCTGTATATAAAGATGGACGTGGCGTCCGTGACGACAGAACGCTTTTGAGGCAAATTGTGGGGCGAGTCCCTCGTCGACATCTTGCCGAATCTAAACTGCTCCTCGTTCCTGGTTCATTCAAAAATGGGCAAAGAGCTGTCACTCAAGAGGTCACGCCCCTTGATTTATTATGCACAATTTCAAACCTTGATAAAAAAAAACAACAACATGTGACTGATTGAAACTGAAGTTTAAACTTGTTTCATTCACCTCTGAAGTTGCTCATTTTGACATGGGAGTCTATGAGGATTTGTTCCCTTTTGGAGTCAGCCCCCAGTGGGCACGCTATGAACTGCAGGTTTTTTTCACTGCCTATTGTGCTTCATCCGTCTGCACCGGAGGTTGCCCCTCCGTTGTAACATAAATGGAAGTTGAAGGGAGAAGGAGAGAGTGAGCGTGTGTGGCCCACTTTATCTCTTTTCATGAATTACATTCATTTCTGTTATCATGTCTTTTTTCTTGGTTATCAGAGCCAGCATGTGTTGTCAGTGTATACAAGAGTGAGAGTTGATATGAGGGGGCTCTGCGCCTGTGGTGGTCAGTGGGTATATGCTCCACTGAGGTTTAGAATATTACAGAGCGTCACATCCTGAATAGGAAGTTGTTGTTCCTCTATCCACTCATGTTTTTGAAAGGAAAACCTCAATAAAGACGGCTATTTTTTTCCCCCACTTGTTCCATTTCCTCCCCGCCATCGCTGTTGGGATATTCCTGGTGCTCCCCGGCAGCGCCGAACGTGTGGGTTTCCATTTCAAACGGGGCTCTCGTGTCCTTCACATCACCAGGGGTCTCTCCCTAAAAATACATACCTTCTGTCAAAGCCAGAGGAGGATGGAGGGGTGAGAGGAGCGGAGTGATGGGAGGGAGGGGGAGGGAGATGGGGGCGGGGGGGATGTTTAAGGCCGTCCGTTCCCTTTTGGGTTCCGTGGCAGGCTGGACTTTCTCCTCAGATCATAGTCGGCTTTCACTGAGGCCTAGAGAACCAGAGCTTGTTTGGATGTACAGGGTCACAGGCCCCCACCCCCACTCCACTCTACCCCACCCCTCCCCACCCACCCACCCCTGACTGACATTGGCTGAGCATAGCATGTACTCTTTGGATTTAACTTTGCAGAACCACCAAAGCCAAAGGAGACATAGATTACAGCTTAGGAACAAAGGCAGGACAACACCTGTCCAATGACACCCCACCATGCGGAGTGGGGGTGAGGTGGGAATTGAACCCACGATCCTTCAGGATACAAAGATTACAGAAAGACAATTGAATGAGTAACTTTTGGCACGAAGGTAAACAAGGATAAACAAAAATACGTAATGCGTTCCTCATGCCCTGCCTCCTGAACACCCAGATGCGCCCCCGCCCCTCGCCCCTCACCCTTGACTGACATTCTCCAGAGTTCATGTCTGCAAAACAGATTAAAAGGAGAGGTTACCATTAAAGATTATTGCCACTCCACCATTCCTCAATACAAACCTGAAAATCTCTTAGTCTGCAGTCACATGACATGCATTTGTGGCTTCTTGGAATGGATGGATGCCTCCTGAGAAACCTTGGCTTCAAACACCTTGACCAATCAGGTTTTGGACCATGTATGTTGGACAATGGGGTGGTTGGAAAGTACTGCATTTGATTCCACTTTGATTAGATATTATTATTTTTTTTTTATGAATTACATCTTGCGTTGACGACAGCAGCTGCAGACGTTACATCCTGCAGCTGACTGGGCAGTGCGCAGGCAGGCCGGGATTGTGTTTGAGGGTTAGGGAAACACGACTCAGACCTCGTTCTTCCCACTCCAAGACTCGGCCTGATGCTTACCAGAGCGTGGTCTGTTGTTTCTCCTATGTCACACACACACACACACACACACACACACACACACACACACACACACACACACACACACACACACACACACACACACACTCACATACACACACACCGTGTAGAGACACACTGCATAATACTTAAAACGTCCAGTCTGACAGTGGCCGACCCTGTAAATCATTCTTTATTACAATACCACAAGAAGCAATACAGAAATAACATGTTTCCATTTTGCTCCCATCATTGAGAGGTAATGCAAAAACCTAATGCACACCACAAAGTAATTTGTCTGTGATTAATTTCTAACATTTATAAACAGGCACCTCAACTTAATAGTATTCAATTAATCAGAGAGCGGCCCTATAGATTCTGCAGCAATTTAATAACACAATACATATCGCGGAGCAGATTACCAAGTATTTATAAATGTAATACACAGTGACAGGGAAACATGTGCCGGGCCCAGTCGTGTCTGCTCCTATGTAATGCAACAAATGTACCATCCCCATAGTAAAGAGGCTATGAATAACTGTAATAATCGCCATACAATGGCTTCATTCATCACTGCATGACCACAGCAAGCACAGGGACCATTATGGCGCTTTTACTCTATTGGTGAGTGCAGCAGTGTTGGACACGTGAGTGTGTGTGTGTGTGTGTGTGTGTGTGTGTGTGTGTGTGTGCACAGTGATGCACAGGTCAGCTGTTTGTCTCAGTGTCACCTCTGGATGATGATGATGATGATAATGATGATGAAGATTTATAATTCTTGCATCTCAACTTAAAGGTGCAGTGTGTAAGATTTGGTGACATCTAGTGGTGAAGTTGCATTTTGTATCCATCACCTCACCCTCTGCCTTCTGAGCATGCAGGAGAACCTATGGTAGCCCTTAGATGTTTAGTTTGTCCACTCTGGGCTACTGTAAAAACATAGTGGCCCCCGTAAAGAGGACCCGCTCCTTATGTAAATATACTTCAATGGCCTCCTTTATGGGTTCTGGAAAAAATAATTATAATACAATTAGTGACGGAAATGACTGAAATTTTACACACTGCACCTTTAAGTTCACATTAAGTCATTGTATTTTTGATCTAGTCTATGTGCCTAATTACAAGTAAAAGTACTATATATCAGCTCTCAAGATGAAGAAAAGCCACTTTAATTTCACACATTGTTCCTTCAATATTATCTAAGATCAGACAGTACTGAGATAACATCAAAATATAGAGACAGGGGTTTGAAGAAGTCATAGTGAAATCGAGAACATGATTCCATTGTACAAATTCATAAATGTATATTAATAGTACACTTAATTAAGCGTCTAAAGTGATAAGAAAAAATGGTCTTAGCGTATAAAAGAAAACAATGCTTATCAAAGAATACACGATGTAAATGTCTTTAAAGAGTCCAATTACTACAGTGCGTCAGTGAACATGAATTCCAGTTCGGGGTTAATGACCGCATACGCTCTCACATCTCTTCATCTCCTGTGTTTGATGTGAAAATGGTATTTACATAAATGGCCTCTGCTCCGTCTTTTGTAGAAGATATTTTCACCAGCTTCAGTGCAGATTCCCGACACGCGTCTTATGATAAACTCTCCCTTTGTTTTCTCTCACTATCACAAGTCGTTAATGTGTGTGTATGTCAAGCAGCAATCTCGGGGGCTAACGGATGTGTCCAATGTGGAAAAACTTGCAGTTCACAGGGTGGCCACTTGAGGCTAGATCCAAAAGCAAGTCAATCCCCGTGGACCTTCATGTTAAACTTTAGGAGTGAATTAAATGAATTAATGAATTATGTTGAAAACCTCACATTTTTTTCTATCAAGATTTGAAATTGTGCATCTCCACCCCAGGTCTACCTGTGCTCTGCCCCTTTGCCTGCTTTTGGATGAACCAGGAAGTGGGAAGAGTTAGGCCACGGCAAGATGGCTGACATGGAACCGCCCACTATGAGCCTCATTAGCACTCTGTAGAAACCTATGGGTGACACTAAGTCCATCTTTATATACAGCATGGTCTATCGTTGTACAACAAGGATCTTGAACATGTTAACGATGGCTCGAGTAGGAGTCAATGACATCTTGTGGTGAAGTTGCTTGTTGCATTTGACTGCTGGTTCTAATAGAAAGCTTTCAGAACAACAGTTACAACACTTACAGAGGATAGAGACATGACGTGGTCAGGTGTCACGCAGCTGCAGAATTTTCCAACTTCCTGTACAATATGACCCCCTCCTACATGTTGATATAAAAAAAATGAAGAGGTTCTTCCTTGTTTCACCTTCTCTCTCTGCCTAGTCAAACTTTCAGAAAGAGCTTTTCCACATAAGCAAGGTGACGGTGTTTTGACAAGACAAGGTGACACGGTACTTAAGTGTAGGTTATGGCTGTGATCGGGCCTTGAAGTTTGTGACCAATTTAGCATTGATGTGACACTTAATTCTTTATTCAAGCATGATGAATTACCATTTTTCGACAATATGTTTTTGTACTTTTGCTCTTGTGACTTGAGCCTAATATTGCGAACCATAGCATTATATTCCAATGATCCGACCCTCAGATCTTTTACACCACTATGTACCGTGCATCTAAATCCACTTTGGTTAATATAGATGGTTATAGCTGGAGTGAGGGGTGTGTTCAGACTGTGTCAGCGTTTGCGCGGTCTGGTGACAAACAGCTTCCCGGCATTGTTGGCATAGGACAGTCATCCCACAGGTTTTGATATGAAAGTCACATTTGGTTGCTGAAAACAATACTAACACAGACTATGAATAGACTGGGTGTTGGAAAATGGATGACTCCCATCCTGAGGGGAACATTTCACCGCAATTACCGCTTTATTTAGAGGTGTGTGTGGAGCCGTTTATCCTTCATCTGATATCCCAGGTTGTTTATGTGCAATTCCCTTAGTTTACAAGAGTCACATTCTCTTTGCGAGGTTTGCTCCGTGTGCAATGCTAACATCTGACATCGGTGTAAACAGCTGATGGGAAGATAGATGAGTTAGGGCTATTGGATCCCTTTTGTAGGTGGGGTTTGTGGGAAGGGGGGGGTGAGTTTTTCTGTCCTGTCGGAGGAAAAGTGCAAGATGGATAGGCCGACCAAAAAAAGAGAGTGAGAGAGAGAGACAGCAGTGGAGCGGAGGCTGCACAGTTGGAGATGTTAGAGGAAGGAGGTAGTGGTGGCCACCGTTGGGACTGGAGAAAGGTCATGGTGAAATGGAAACTGATTCTCCACCCTGGCTCCCTGGGTAATATCCAATAACTCTGCCTCGCCTTCCCCCTTCCCCGTACGACAGCATCCCTCTGCCTCCGAAACTCGAGCAACAGAGCGCAGGTCACCGAATCTGTTGGGGTACATCCTTTATCTAAACAAAAGGAGAGGCTGTGTCATTCCAAAGTGATCATTCCTGGCAAGCTTTTAATCCTAAGGTTCTGACCCGAGCTGCGTGATAGCTACGCGGCCTCTGATTGGCCCAATTTCCTGCTCAAGTCGAGCAGCGAACCTTCACATCAAGTAGGCTGAAAGAAACAGAAAACTATCTATGAGGAGCCAAGTCGATGCTGTTGTTATGTGTGTCAATATCTTGTTTTGTACATGAAGCCTGTATGTGTTGATTTGCTTTCTAGATTTGAACAACTCGGGGGATTAAGTAATTGATTTATCTATGGATTATTTTCTGTGATTCAATTAAACGATCATTTTAATGGGTGAAAAGAAATCGTACAAATGTACATAGACATTTCAATGTATATTAACACCAGGAGCAGGTCTTCTACGGGGCCGCCTTGTTTTTACAGTAGCCCCAGGGTGGACATCAACATCATTTGATGATTTGACATCATTTAATGACAACTGAAGTCTTCCATAGGTTCTCCTGCAGGCTCAGAAGGGTGAGGGTGAAGTGACGGATACAACATGCAACTTCACCACTACTTGTCACCAAATCTTACACACTGCACCTTTAAGACAAAGCTCTGAACATAGAGTACCATGATGACATATTAAGGGCACTGCACAACATGTGTTCTGGGTTCAATCCTCCAAAGACACCAGACCTCTTAACTGCACTGCAACACATACAGTTGCGCACGGTGGTCATGTGACCCCTGGATAAACGGCGCGACTTAGAAAAGCCAGTGGCAATGTCAGCTCTGTCCTCCATTTAGCTTTCTAACAACCCACATTTGGGAAAGCCAGTAACGCAAGACAGATTGTTGGGGCCAGTGGTGCAGAATTCACTGAACTGTACCAGAGGCTAGATTACTTTTGCGAGACATTTAAAGGTCCACCCTCCGGAGTAACAGCAGTGTGGTAAATATCCATCATGGCGTCGAGTGTTGAACAGAATCGCTTCTCATTTTCACTTTCACGGATGGTTTGAGGATTGCGCATCGCCCCCTTTTGTCAGATGTTAATCGGCACTCAGACTTGTTTTTGGAGACGTTGTTGAACAAGTGTAGCGGGCGAACACCGCTGCCGCCACTGCCACATCTGCCAAATGACATATTGCAAAGATAGCATATTCTTTTTGGGGCCGTTTGAAGAAGTGAGTGGATACGGACATGACAAGGCGAAACATGTAGATGTAGTGCTGGTATTTTAGTTTTACTGTGTTGTTTGGTTTGTCAGTGTATGTTCAATCCCCATAGACTTGCATGTTAAACTTTAGAGGTGAATGAAACATGTTTAGAGCCCGGTACAAACTACAGTTTTGGTTTCAATCAGTCACATATTTTCCTATCAAGGTTTGAAATTATGCATAATTGAGGGCCGTGGCCTCTCGAGTGCCACCTGGGCTGACCTGGCACACTCTGTGGATGCTGTGACTGCACAATGGGCCCACCCCAGCTTTTCCTGTGCTCCGCCTCTTTGTCTGTTATTAGATGAACCAGGAAGTAGGAGGAGCTAGGCATCAGCAAGATGGCCAACGAGTGAACCGCACACTAACAACATCATAAGCAGAAACCTAAGGGTGATACTTAGTCCATCTTTATATATGGTCTGTGATTGTCCAACAAGGGTCTTGAACATGATAACGATGGCATGGGTAGGAGTGAATGACATCTTATGGTGAAGTTGCTTGTTGTATTTGAATGCAGGTACATCCTAGTTTGTTGTCTATATGGCTGCTAAGCCATAGACCTGTTGCTCATGCTGAGCTGTGCCAGCTGCTACAGTACCATACAATTGGCACATGATCTCGTTTTTGGAGATGTTGTTAAAAAAGTGTAGAGGGCGAACGCTACATCTGCCAAATGACATATTGCAAAGATAGCGTGTTCTTTTTGGGGCTGTTCAAAGAAATGTACGGACGTGACAAGGCGAAACATGTCAAAGTAGTGCTGGTATTTTTGTTTTACAGCGTTGTTTGGCTTGTCAGCATATGTTTGTGTGGGACTGGGGTTTCATGCCACCACATCTGCTCTCTACATACATGGTGTTGAACACAATTGCAGGCTTTTCAGGGGTGTATGTACATTTGTCAGCCAATCCCCTATTTTTTTTTTTCTCCCTACCTTTTAGACCCAGCAATAAAAATAACGTTTAGAAAGTCACCCAGCCCAAACCATTCTGGGACATTTGCTGCCAACTATCCAGAAAATGTGTTTCTGGTTCCTTACACTATTATATGGTTTTCACCAGCGAGGGGCACAGAGGTTGGCTGCCTTCCCTGATAGAGATTTATATATAGGCTTCATGGTTGTTTCTTATGTTAGAAACCCTGCTAGTGTGTGTGTGTATGGGGTATTTTGACATGCACACATGAACATTAAAGGTTTGTTTCCTTTTCCACCGGGGGAAAATATGAGATCAGCTTTCCTGGGCTGCATCCTTTACATATATGTCTTGTGTCCGTCGCTATAACTCCTGTGTTGTCTTCACTGTAACACACAGCCGATGGAGAAGTATTCATGGATTGAAACACAGATTGCACCCAGCAAGGTGTTGATAATGCTCAAGATTAATGGCTCAGCCGTGGATAATCACCCTTATCCCCACTTTTCTGCACAGCAGTCGCAGATAGACTCGTTCGACTTTGCACACCGGTGCTCGCAAGACAAATGGCACACATGCTCTTGTCAGACAAGACGCACTCGTTGTTCAATCATACGCACTCATAACAAACAAACAGTGCCTCGCAGTCGCGGGCTCACCGGGTTGTTAATGTAGAAATCATGAGAGTCTCAATGAGGAGGGCACACACACACACTGTGAAAGCAGCAGTCACTCAAATCTATTTCATCCTGCTGTTTCGCCGTCATCTCCATTATCCTCCCCCCTGTGTTGCGGATCTCTTCCACTTCTTTAGGGCCTATCCTCACTTTGTGGTCGTTATTCACTATGGTCTGGCTTTTTTTGACATGCGTGCAAATTGGCAAATTACAGGATGGCGAGCTGTCACTAGTGAGATTCATGTGGTCACTGGGGGCTTGAGGGAAGGTGGGGGAGGTGGTGGTGTGGTGGAGCTGGTCCCTTGCTCTGGCCAAACATTGTTAACGCTGACCGCTTGATTGACACCCACTGCTGCCGTGATTTGAAAGGGCCCTGGGTGCTTGCGGTGCCTTCGGGAGGCCCTCTCCCCCTCCCTCCCATCCTTTCTTTGTATCCCCTCATGTTGTTTTTCTCTCTTTAGCCCCCGCCGACTCATTTGCATCAGAGGGCAGGAGGTTTCCGTAGTGTATGGGAGGCAAAGCAACAGACTCCCCGACTACCCACCCTCCAGTGAGCACTCTTTGTCCAGATCGAGGGGTCGCAGCAGGCCTCCTGCCTGGTGCTCCTGGCTGGGACGAGGCAGGTTTTTGCCGGACAGGCTGCTGGGATGAACAGCATGGAGTGTTTGTGTAACTGGGTATGGCCTGGCTAAAGCAGCAACTGCATCCCTGTGCCTGGTTCATCCAGTTAATCCCCCAGGAAAGGATGTCTCACTTCAAGGGAACAGGAAGCCGCTTGCGGTGGATGGGATTTCAGAGTAAATAGCCAATGTGCTCGTACACTGTTCCCTGTCTCTCTGACATGAGCTGTGTTGTTCTATTATGGGTGAACTGATGGAGGAAGAGGGTTTACCATTGTGTTTAATGACAAAATCAAGGTGACTAGCAGTGTTTGCTAATTTTAGGGCCATGCTAAGATATTGTGAGGTCTGTATAGAAAGATGGAGGTAGCGTCCGTGATGTCACCCATAGGTTTCTGTAGAGTGTTTATGAGGCTCATAGTGGGTTGTTCACTGGTAACCTCCTACTTCCTGGTTCCTCTAAAAACGTGTCAGCCATCTTGCCGATGCATAACTCCTCCTACTTCCTGGTTCATCTAAAAATGGGCAAAGATGCGGAGCACAGGTAAAGCGGGGGATGGGCCCGTGGTGCTGTCACAGCATCTACAGAACATGCCAGGTTGGCCCAGGTGTCACTCAAGATGCCACGCCCCTTAATTATGCCCAATTTCAAACCCCTTACAATTGTCATGGCAAAACATTTGACTGAGACCATAAATGTAGTTTGTACCATGTTTCCTTTACCTTTATAGTTGACTAAGGGATTTTAATTACTTTTAGAGCTCGCCTCAAGTGGCCACTCAGTGAACTGCAGGTTTGTCAAATTTTGTATTGGACTCATCTATCAGCCCTGGAGGTTGCCACTTGGTTTCAACCTTTATAAATGCTGTGACTCGGCATGAATACAACTAAAACTTTCATCAGTACAACTTCATCAAGACATTACAAAAACAAAGTTAGTGCAATAAAACAAATTGCTCTGCTTATCCCTTACCTGCATGGGGCTTTCACTCCAGAATAACCTCTGCTGATCTGTTTCAGTTGCCATGTAAAACAAAACAGACCTGTTCCCCTGCAGATAAATGCCCCCCTCTTGCTTTTAAGTGGTTAGAACATGATCTTAGTCTGATTAATTACACCCCTTGCTGCTTGCAATGCCCCCCCTCCAACCACCACCACCACCACTAGCACCACCTTGGCTAATGGATAGTGTTTATACAGAATATGGCCATAGTTCCAGTGGGGCTGGTTGGTGGTAGCAAAAGTAGCAGCAGCAGCAGTAGCAGCGCTGAGTCCTCGCGTGAGGGGAGCAGTTTTAATTAACGTGGAGACAACACCTCTCTCCCTGCTCATCTTCCTCCTG